>LWDP01000050.1:0-13162 GCA_002087915.1 Enterospora canceri
CCTTACTACTATTACTATTATCCTTACTACTATTATTATCACCCTTACTACTATTGTTACTACTATTACTACTATTACCCTCTACCAGTATCTTCTCTACCACTTCATCTGGCTGTACTGTTACCACCCCCTTAGCACCACCAAATCGTATTTGATAGGCAGATGGCACGTAATTCAGCCCAAGTGACTCGGCAATGCCTCTTCCAAGCTGACGCGTGATTACTCCAGCCCCATCAGTGAAGACGTATCCATTTCTGACCACGTCTCCAAGAACAACGACCCTGTCAACCCCAACGGCCTCCTTCGTGGCACTGAATGCCTGTCCAATTCGCACCGCATACTTCCCAATGTTCTTGATCTTCCTGAAGTCACCCAGCCACCCTCTGACGTAATCGGCGCCTATGACCCGTCTGCCTGCAATCAGCGTCGATATGAACCAGGCATTGTGGGCACTCATCTGGGCAGCAGTCATCACCAGAAAGAAGTACTTTCTGGGGCCAACAAACATCCCATCGAGGAGAGTGCGCCTGAAGAAGTCGTAGACGGCCTCCTGCCCCCTGGCCAGGTCGTTCTGGAACTTCGTGTCCTCGTCCTCTCGCAGCGAGACGCGCAGGAAGCGGTCTGGCTCGAAGTTCCTGAGAACGCGGTTGGTGTCGTTTGGCTGCTCCCAGTTGTAGAAGGTGCGAAGGGGCGTGACCAGAACAGATCGGATTTCAACTGTGGTCGAATGGTCTCTTTTGGGGCGGAATCGATTTGGTCGAATCTGCCTGAATTCGACCACTGCCTTTCTGAGGTTGATTTTATCGAGGCGGTGAGAGAGGCGTCTTTCGAGGTGGCGGCAGAAGTCGCCTACGTCCGTGTTGTCTGCGATGTAGGCGAGGTCTCCTTCGGTGAAGACGTCCGTGAGGAAGCGGGCCTTCCAGGAGACCAGGACGAGGACGTGGTAGAGGGAGGCGAAGTCGAGGAGGGCCGTGAAGTAGGCGACGATCTGGGACGAGTCCAGGAAGGAGAGCGAGGAGTCTCGTGGCTCCCTGACCTCGCTGTAGTGGACCACGGGATAGAACTTGGCCAATTGGGCAACGAGGTGCTCCAGGACGGACGAGGGGGATACGTCCACGAAGTTGACCTCGTTTGGGGCGGATCCAACTCCGCTCTGGTCGAGTTGCACCGTGAATTTGATGTCTCCGCGTCTCTCGAACCAGTCGATCTCCTCCCTCGTGCATCGGTCCCATCTCGCCAGCTTCAGCTGTGCCATATTTTGGTATTTCATGCAAACTGTCGCATATTTCACATCCTGGCAGGAATAGACGCGAGGAAGTGTCTTCAGGAGGACGTAGACGTCGACGTGTCCATCTGCATCGATTCGGTCGTATTCTGCGATGATCTTCTCCACTGAGCTCCTTCTGATTTGGATCATGTAGTTTCTGAAGAAGATTGTGATTTCATTTGATGAGAATTCGGTGATGAATTTTGAACACGGTTTGCTATGGTTGTTGGATGATAGCAGATTGATTCGGTAGTCAGATATGTCACTATCGTAGTTGTCGTTGTTATTACTATTATCGTAATTATTACTACCCTTATTACTATCATCCTTATTACTACCCTTATTACTATTATTACTGTTACTGCCATCACTTTCCACTTCCACTTCAAACTTCATTCCGCCTATAAATTGGTAGTAGTTCACAACTGTACCAATTTCAACTGAATCAGTCAGAACAGTCGCATTCAACACGGCTGGTCTCACAGGGTACTCAACTGGAAACCGACATGCTCCAAATACGCTCTTTACGGCGCACCTGGAACTGGTTCTGGCCGTGACAAAGAAGTTGTTGTTGAACAGTTCGACGCCTTCAACAAGGGGACTCCTGAGAAGAGCCTGCTTCGTCTCCTCAACGAAGGCGTAGAACTGGACCACCTCGCTGTCACTGCAGAAGAAGCAGTTGTTGCTGAAGCCATCGGTGTCAACCAGAATGCATTTCAGGCGACTGAGGACGTCCTGCTTCTTCTGCTGCCCCTCTGCCAGTTTATGCTCATACGAACAAAATTGATCCAATTCGTCTTTCTGATCAGGAGAGAGCATCAGAAAGAGCTGGGCCCTGAGATGGACGTAGACACGCGAGAAGAGGATCACCTTGGCCTGGCGACCCAGTCTGTGAAGCTGTGATACGCTGCTGGTCAGCACCAGATTCACCTTGATGTCCTTGTAGTTTTTGAATGTTCCGGCCGTGATTCGCCATTGCGTGGAATCGAAGGTGCCTTCGACCCTGTGCTTCAGAATCTGCCACAGAATCCGCATCTCTGCCTCAGTGGCGTAGACGAAGACCTCGCGACTCTCCATCTCCTTCAGAAGCCTGAAGAATTCCAGGAGACGGGCACTGATGAACCCAGTTTCAACGGTCTTATCAAATCTCTTACCAAAATGGATGAAATCAAATAGGCCGCTTTGAAGGAGCTCTCCTGCCTTGGAACTACCCTTTTTTACGCTGAAGAGAGTCACAGTCTCCCCACTGCTGATTCGGAATGCCCTCTCGTTCTTCTCAACTCGTTCAGCCTGATAAATCACAATCTTCCTCTCTTCAGCAAATCCACCGTAGAAGTTCAAGTTGTCGTGGCCAAGGGAGCATTTTGACGGTGTCGAAGCAGATTCGTTGAAGTAGCGGACTGGATTCAGGGTGAATTCAGCTTTGATCACCGAATTGGAGATGGAATCAAAGAGCTCGTCTGCCTCCTTGGAGATGGGGCCGTAGAAGTCGTCTTTGATCACAAACAGAAGGCGCTCCTGGTCGTCGACGACCTGTTTGATCGCAGACAGCTCGCTCTCCTGCATTCCGCTTTGGACAAATGTCAGGCCACGGCGCAAGCCAGAGAAGTTTCTGGCCAATTTGTCCCTGAGGCTGTCACAGTTGCTGAAGATGACGCAATGGCCGTCTTGGAGTCTCTCGACGAAGTGAGAGAGATCGACGTAGGCAGAGACGCCCTTTCCTGGCAGTGGGCAGTAGATCAGCTCGCTTCCAGAAAAGAGCACCTTTGCGAGGCCACGGGAGTTTCGGTCCCTGAATTTCGACAAATTGTGGAATTTGGTTTCCAGATCGCTCCTAGAAGTGTCTATGGGATAAAATTTGACTGCTTTTTGGTTGTGGCTGCTTATAGGCGACTATGCTCAATTTTTCAGTATTGTGGCCGAGCGGTCTAAGGCGTTAGGTTCAAGCTCTAATCACATTGTGGTCGCGGGTTCGAATCCCGTCAATACTATTTTTGGGCTGTTTTGGTGCCCATGGTTGAGACGAAATCAGAGCAGAGGGTGGAGATCCCAAGAAACAGGGAATACCGAATTGAGGCGGGAGAGCACCACAGGTACAGGACAAGGGTGGTTCGGGGACTAGCGGAGGTGAAGGGTGCCGAGATGGTCAATGACAAGTGGTACGTCTTCACAAACACGAAGACGTCCCTGTTCTCATTCACAGGCTGCGAAATAGAGGTCGATGGAGAATGCGAACTAGCGTATATTGGTGAGAGGGCCGCCTATCCGAAAATATACGACATTTTCAGCAAAATAAGGCCAGGTGAAAATGTGCTCGTTCTGGGAGATGGACGCAGCACGCTGGCACTCACACTCTGCAACTACTTCGTGAGAGACCACAAGACGGTGCTATTCACCGAAACAGACACGTCTCGTGGTAACGTGTTTCCTGGTACAATTTCTACCTCTCGCATAAACACCATTTCATTTGGGAACTTTAAGCTTAATACGCCATTTTGTTTGTATTACGGCTCTAGGGAAATTGAGAATACCGAATTGTACGAGTTACAGCTTCGTGTGCTGGCTGAGAAGAACAAGGAGCTGCTTCAGGATAAGACGGTCTCTGGCAGCGTTCTTCTTGGTCCGTTCACTGACTTCGGGATGCTGGATAAAATGGTGGAGTTGTTTGGAGTAACTCGCATAGTTGTTTCCAAGAACGAGAGACTCTACAGCCGAATCAGGCAGCGAGGCCTGGAAGTTGAAGTCGACTTCGTCCAGAACAGCGGCTACGTCGAGGAGAACAAGGTGTCGAGGTCGATCAAGCGATACTTTGAGGGTGAGGAGTTGGTTGAAGTCAACAACAACATGGCCCTGAAAAATGTGTACACGCCTAGCAAAATTGTTCTAGGGAAATCAGGCGCATTCACAGCAGTGAAGATCGGAGAGGAGTTCGTGGCACCAGATACGGCATTGCCACTCGGTGCCACGCGTAAGGTGGGCGTAGTCGGCGTCGAAGAGGTCGAATTGGTTGAAAATGCGGTGTTGGCCATTTCAGAGGCGAAGGAACGAGACGATGTGGCCACGAGCCCAGTTGTGGGGTTTCTGGTCTGTTTGGACGAGTCATCGGGCAAAATGCTCAGTGTCCAGCCCAAGTTGCCAAAGCTGTCGTTCCTGATTCAGGGAACTCTGCGATATTTTTAGTCTCCTATTTATGCAAGTTCAATTCTCAGACATTCTTCTTTTTCTTGTACAGTTTCACGTTGTCGCTTCTCTGCTGCAACTCCTTCTGGTTGAACTTGAACCAGATGTCGTTGAGGATTCTTCTGTCTACGCGCGACTTCAATGCCTCTGCCATCGTCTTGTAGCATTTCCTGAACAAATCCTGAATTCTGCCAATTTGACTGCAATTTGGTGTCACGTTGCTGAAGTCGTCGCATATCGGATCGTCTATGAATATGCAGAATCCAGACTCATTCTTCCTGTACTTCCCATCCTTCACGTTCACAACTGCTCTTCTGAAGTCGATATGCGCGTAGTACATGAAGAAGTCCATCATAAACGCGCCCAGATTCTGTTTGATGCTGGATGATTCAGTCAGAGGATGAAGCTGTAGGAAGTTGAGAATGAGCAGAAACTGAGCATACGCACTCAAGCCACCACTGTGTGTCTCACTCAGGCATCTTCTCTTCATGAAATACTTCAGTAGGACAGCCATGTACTCGATGTCACGAATCTCTTCCTTTTTCTTCTTCATAAACTCCCCTGATACCAATCCGTCTTTTTGATTTACGCTGATATCTATTTTTATTTTGTACTTTTTATCAGTGCACTTTAGAATTGGAATACGCGCCTTCTTCAGGTGAATGATCTCACCATCGCAGAAGTCGTGCTTCAGGAGCACCTTGAAGATCTCCCTAAGGACGTCATTTGCTGTTCGATACTTCAGGTCGCCTTCTTGCTCATAGAGCACAGTCACGTCGATGTCCGACTTCCCTACCATCATATCAGTCATAAATGAGCCATATTTCTCAACTTTGATACTGTTTTCAGCAAACTCTCGTTCCAGGACACTCTTCAGCTTCTGAAAGACCTCTTCACGAAGCATCTTCTCAGCCTGGTCGAGAACCACGCGGTCGTAGACGCCAAGCAGCTCCTCATTGAGTCTGTCGATTGGCTCTGCGTACTTCTTTGCCCGTTCTTGCACCTTCAGGACGTGTGTGACTGGATACGACTTGTAGGAGAACTTTCTTTTTTTGTCCATAAATTGGGCACCAAAAGGCACTTTATTTTCAACTGATTTCCATCACATTCAACGCAACTCGGTGTCCAGAAGCCTGGTGATGTTGTCGAGGACGCCAACCACGTCGTGCTTCTGTGCCTCTGCCTCAGGAAGAAGATCCTCCTGGTCAATTGGCTGCGTCAGTGATACACGAGTCCCACTTCCTGCCATATTTGAGTTCTTTGCTGCCCCAAGTAGCACTCTTGCCTGCTTTGCTGCTGTCTGTTCAACCTGGCTCCTTCCTACGCCTGGATTCTCCCTCTTTGTTCTTTCTGGTATCTTTCTATCGTGCTTCATGCATTCTGTCATTCTCCTTGTTCCCTCCTTCACGTCCACAACCCCAAATACCTGATTCTGGGCACCCGTGTTGCATCCTGTGAGAATGAAGCTCTCCTTGAAGTAGGCCAGACACAATTCGCCCTTCTTGAGACTGAATGTCCTGTCGTGGTAGTCGATGGTGCTGACTGACAGGTCAAACTGCCCCGGTGCCATCGAATCGTAGTCATCTGACTCGATGTCCCTTCCTGTTTTAATTCCCTCATTTTCTACCTCTTCTCTTTGCACATTCATATTGGCCCTAGCCTTCTCCTCCTTCTTTTTGGTATTTTTAGCCTCTTTCACCCCGTAATTTGGCACCTTGCTACTCTCCCCTTCTTCTCTTGATATCGTCGTAGTCAGCGTCCCAATTCCCTTGCTTCGTCCCAGTTTCCCATCACCGATGTTGTCGAATAGTCCACCACTGTTTTCCTTCTTCTTTGGCTGCAAATCCATGAAATGCACCGTCTTTGACTCCTCCTCTCCTTCTTCTTCTCCTGGCTCCTTCTGCCACGTGTAGTTCTCCACCTTCTTCATCTCGTTCTTCTGTGCCAATCCAACTGTAGTCTGATCACTGTTGAGTCTGAAAGTGTAGTACTCTCCATCAGTGAAAAAGTACAATTTTCTCTTATGGATCACTGTATGCATTTTATCAATATCAGCCCTGTTTCCCGAAAATAGCAGACATCCGCCCCTGTTTGACACAAACTGGCCAGCCATCTGCTTCAGTCGCGGTAGCCCCAGAAGCCTGAGCCCCAGAACCAGTCTCAGGTGTCCTAGTAGAATCATCCTGAAATAAAACAGTCGAAAATAAACAGGGGTGTTTTAGGGTGTTGATTGGAAGCAAACACCCCAAAACAATGTTATTCTGCACATCGTGCAATCGCACCATTGAGGACACAGAGCACTACAAGACGGAGATGCACGTCCTAAACAGCATGCGGAAGTGCAGAGGGGAGGAGCCAATCGCATACGCGGACTGCGAGAGCTGCTCGTCTTCAGACGAGGTCTCTTTGAGAGGAAGCGACTCTGGTGAATTCGAGTCGCTGAGCAGAAGGGGCCTGGACATCCACGCTGGAATTACGGTGAATTTGGCCAATGAGAGGGCGACCTGCATCTTCTGCCCTGAGACTGGGACACCAGTTCACTACCACAAAATGCATGGACTCGATTCAGAGCAAATTAGCTTCGTATTCAGTGGAATCTGCTTCATTTGCAAGGATGGTTTCGTGACACAGGGGGAGTTAGTGAGACATATGGAGCAAAACAGGCACCGAAACGTGCTGACTGATGGCGTCAGTCTCTACCTGGAAAATGGGAAGATTCTCCACCAGGACAAAATGAAAATGACAAATTGCCACGGATTTGGAAGCCAGGGATTCAGAAGGAGCTAGTCGCCACTTCCACAAAATGCTACTTCATAAATCACCTTTATTACAGTCTCTGTAGGTCGCTGATCTTGATCTCTGGTCTCGTATACTGCTGCTGGAAGCCCTTGGACCAGTCATCTCCAACTGCAAATGCCACCTTCCTGTTTTGAACCACCATGGCCGTGATTGGTGCCGAATACTTCGCCCCTGCCATTTTGTACTTCGTGGCCTTGTTGATCACGTAGACGAATCCATCGGATCCACCACTCAGCAGCATGTTCTCGTCCAGAAATCTGATCTGATTCACGCTGTACAGCTTCTCGTCCTGTCTGTGCTGTCTCATCGTGAAGGAGCTCTTGGTGTTCGTGTTGAAGACCTGGATCTTCCCTTCTACCGATCCAACAGCAATGTCGACTCCAAATCGAGTCGGACTTATCGCAATCGACCTGATCGCGTACTCAAATGACGTCATAAACTCCTCAGACTTGTTGGTTGCCAAATTCACCAGAACGGCCTTCTTGTTCCTGAGACCAAGTGCCAGGTACTCGCCAACGCAATCCATACAATAAATCTTGGACTGCATGTTCACAGAATGCACCTCCTTGAATTCCGAATCGAATATTTTGTAGAATCCATCAAATGAGGCAGTGACTACGAAGTTGTTCATGAGGCGGACTGCCTTCACCGAGTTATCGTGCGCCTTGATTGTCTTCCGTACTCCTTCACTGCGCATGTCAACTGCTACGATATTTCCGTCTACGAGGCCTGCTACCACGAATGCCTCTCCAATGAGACAGACTGAAAGAACTGGAGCTCCCAAGTTTTCGTAAATTTTGAGGGGTTCGAATCCGCCGAGATGGTTTTTTTTGTAGATGCGGACACATCCGTCCCAACTGGAGACGGCCATGAGGGAATCAGCGAGGGAGATGTCACTGACGGTGTCCTCTGGCGCATTTGGCACCTCAGTGGCCTCGATCTCCTTCGTTGTCTGTGATTTTGGCGCATACGAGTTCATGGGTAAAAATGTGGCTGTTTCACATCTACGAGTCAAATGCATAACTACCCCTAGAACACCACCAGTCTATTTATTCAAATTGCCTTAGTAAAATCAAACGCGTTCTTTGGCCTCTCGCTGACCGTGTCCTTGGCACCTGCCTTCTCCAAGTTCAGCCCAGCCTCCTTGTTGTTGAATACGTAGGCGTAGTAGACGTAGAAGAAGTCCAAATAGAGCCCAGTCTGAACCAGGGCAGTGACGATCATGAACATTTCGATGTACCGCTTCTGCCACCTCAGAATCACAAAATGGACGAAGTAGCAGAACCTGTAGAGCCCAAGAGTCAGAATGTACTTGGAAGTCATCGACTCGCAGTCCTCGCTCTCCTGGGTCATCACAAGCTGCGGCAGAATGGCAACGGCCTCCAGTGCCAAACTGATGTTGTAGCAGAGATCCTCGTAGTAGTTCCAGTAGGTGTTTCTGGTAGCCAGAAACCCAGCCAGGGCGGCAACAACGAGAATGACCGTGATTGGAAATGAGTCGTGTCTTCGGTAGTAGCTCTTTCTGAAGCGGAAGAAGATGAGAAAGACCATTGCAAACTGGTAGAAGAGAAAGGCCGTCTTGATCACGTTTGAGTAGACGATCTTCCAGGAGTATTTGAACCAGTGGCGAAGGTGGAGATACCGGAGACAGTACGTGATGAGGTAGAGGACGTTTGTCTTGAGACTGAGGCCCGAGACACTCTTGGTCTTGAGCACCTTCCTTATTATGATTATTCTTGATGCAATTAGTAGCCATTCTGCTGCGTTACAGAACAGTTCTGAGACCACTGTGAGTTTGTCCATTATTAAAAGGGGGCGGGAAAAATAACTCAATTTGATCAATAAGGTGAGAAATAGACTATTGGTTGGTGATGATACTGGTATTATTAGTGGTGTAGGACGTATGCAACTAGCATAGTCAGAATGGATTCATCCACCTGTCATAGGTTCTTGAACTGGATTGTTTTGCACTTTTTAGGAAAAGTGCCTGGTGATGCCTGGTTTCCCTCATCCTTCACTTGGTGTCTTTCTGGTATAAAATGCTGCTTTATGTTCAGAATAAAGAATAGAACAACAACCACAGTAGCACAGACTACACTGATCCAACTCATCAGCAGCACATTCTGAAATGGATCAACGGAATCAATGACCCTCTTGTCCAGGTATCTGTCTGTGAACCTGCTTACGAGGCTACTTAGCTTCGAGACAGCGTTGCTGTACGTGTCTGGTACACATGAAATTGTTCCAAATAGGGTACTAAACATAAAGGGTGATTATTTTATCATTTTTGTCTTCTAAACTTCTCCTCTATGTTCACGCGTATGTGTTTGTAGTAGACTCTGATGAAATCAGCCACCAGAGCCAGTCCAAATAGCCCAATCAGACTGTTGAATACTCTGCCTCGACCAATGTCATCCACCAGGTTCAGTGTCTTACCAGTTGAGTAGTAGAAGAGTATTCTGCCATTCATTGACTCACAGTCTCCACTCTCCTGCATCATCACAAGCTGTGGAATCACGCTCAGTGACTCCAGCACCACTCCCACGCACCAGAATGCTTCGATGAATCCACCCCGTCTTATACTGCCCAATAATCCAATTCCTAGGGAAATGAGCATCAGAATCCAAATTGACATTTTATCAGCCTGTTTATCGTACGTCTTGTTGTATTTGAATAGAATCAGCACAATTATTCCGATCTGGTACTCCAACATTGCTATTTTGCACAGATTGCTGCTCAGGTGGTAGAGGGAGACGTCTGACCACTCCTTTGGGTTTGAGAACTGGAGGACGTATCCAATGAGCATGCAAGTGTTTGACTTGAGGCTGATTCCGCTCACTGTCTGCATCCGTCGCATCTTTCTGAATACGAGTAGTTTTGACACGATGACAAGAGTGAATCCAAGTAACTTGAGCATATTAAGGGGGAAATTTAGGCAGGTAAGTGGATTATAAATGGTAGAACACGATAATTAGAGGCTGATGAGAGACCAATCAATTTATAGGTAGAATTGTATATAGAAAGTTACTATCTAACTACCTACATATCTACCTACATATCTACTTACACCCTTCTATATACACCACACTATTCACAACTTTACTAATAATTATGTTATCAATTCTTTATCATACTCTTGAAGTTGTTTCCCTTGTTAATACAGTAGTTGTAATAGACCTTGAAGAAATCAACATACAAAGCAGTCTGAATCAGACTCGTGAATATCATCAGCATATCAACAGTCTCACCTGCCATTTTGCGTATCACAAAATAGATGAGGTAATTCAGCCTATAGAGACCAAGGAAGAAGATGTACTTTGAAGTCATCGACTCGCAGTCCTCGCTCTCCTGGGTCATCACAAGCTGCGGCAGAATGGCAACGGCCTCGAGAATGAGACTGAGGGTGTAGAGGAAGTCTTCAATGAAGAAGAGGCGGGAGCTGATGATCAGGGCAATCAGACAGCTTGCTCCAACCAGAACGGTGATTGGGAAGCTGTCGAATCTGCCGTAGTAGCTCTTTCTGTACCTGATTCCAATGAGGTAGCAGACGTAGAGTTGATAGGCGGTGAGGAAGATCTTGAATGTCGTATTGTAGATCTGGAGGTAGTTTATGGCCAGACGGCCTAGGGATCGATTGACGTATTTGATGCGTCTGATATCCACGTATCTGCAGAGGTAGACCAGGAGATAGACAGCCTGCGTCTTGAGACTCAGCCCGGAGACACTCCTTGAATTCCACACCTTGTGGAGCAGGAAGACCCTGCTGATGACCATCAGGGCGTCTCCCAGGAATCTGAATAGATTTGTTAGCATAAGGGGTAATACGAGGCAAACAAATTAGGAGCACAATTAGTGCCGTTAGTTAAGGTGGTTAGTATAATATTGTGATATTGTAATTTACTACCCTATCTAATCAACTACCTACCTAATCACCTACAACATTCTTTTGTGCTATTATTTTTTGTGCTATTATTTTTTGTGCTATTATTTTTGTGCTATTATTTCTCATAATTCTTTTAGCCCATGTCACACAAAAATAGAAGACGATCTCTGAACATAGACAAGCCAGCAATGGTGCAAGACAGACTTCTTCCTTTTGATGGTGGCATCTGGGTTGAGACCAGCGAGCAGTGGGCGGAGGAGGAGACTCCTGGCGCAGCACCGGAGCCAGTCGACCAGGAAACTGAGGAAGCAACAATCTGCACAAATAGTTCAAATAGCATAAGAAGTGATATACGAAACAGTAGAGAATACCTGATTGTGTTTGAAAGTGGGAGAACACTGGTTGGAATGAGTTCGACTGACTACGGGAGGAACGTGATGGTCGTGGTGGAGGCAGACAGGGGCGAGGACGTGGGACTGGTCGTCGACGTCCTCTCTGAGGGCGAGAAGGAGAATCTGCCCAATTCAACCCAGTCGTATGCCCAACTATTTCTATCAGAATATTTTGATAGGCTGAATTACAGGCACGCCTCAACAAGGGCGTTCTTTGCCACCAACTACCAGCACGCGGAGCCAAAGAGGATTCTGCGACCAGCCACCTCGTCAGAGGTGGAGCGTCTCCACGAGAGGAGGCAGCAGGAGAGAATGGCCCTCGAATACCTGAACCACATCAAGGACGTCTACTCCGTCGACATGGAGATCACCAAGTGCGAGTACCAGTCTGACTCAAAGCGTATTACGTTCTACTATAGAAGCACGAAGCGAATTGACTTCAGGGAGCTGGTGAAGGAGCTGTTTAAGCACTTCAAAATCAGAATATGGATGTGTAGTGAAAACAGGGAGTTCTACAAGTAAAACCAATAGAGTTATCAAAAGAGTTATCTAAAAGAGTTATTAATAGAGTTATCTAAAAGAGTTTACTCTATTGAATGGAGTCACTTTAAAACATTCTACTCACTTTAATATTTGACTCACCTTAAGCAGTTTATTCTTTTTTACCCTATGAAACCACGTGGATCCATTTTCAAGAAGCGTCCTCTCCTTGTAACTCATTCTGACACGTTCCACGGTGATGAGATCCTGGCCACTGCCTTCCTAATGGAACTGTTTCCCAACTTCAGACTGATCAGAACGAGGGATAAGGCCGTCATTGAGACTGGCGACATCGTCTACGACGTCGGATTCGTTTGTGATCCGGCAGCAAACAGGTACGACCACCACATGGGCTGGTTCAATGAGACATTCAGTCCGAAATACGACATCAAGTTGTCTAGTGCTGGACTGATCTACAAGTACTTTGGCACCGATGTGCTTGAGAAGAGGGGAGTGAGGCGGCTGCTCAGTGACACCCTCTACGACTTCATCGTCGATAAAGTGTACAGGGACATCTTTCTACCAGCAGATGCAATTGATAACGGATATGAACTCCCTGGTGGAATTAGGGTGAGATCAATTCAGGATGTCGTTGGCTCGTACAACACGAATGGTGGCACGGCCAACTACCACCAGAAACAGGACAGTCGATTCCACGAGGCCCTTGCTGTGGTACGGGCTGACTTGGTGAACTACCTTGACAACCTGTGTGGGAGGTACGTTCCGAAACTGGAGGTGGTTTACACCGAAATGAGCAGATTGAGGAGTACGAACATTTATGTAGCAGAAGATGCCTATGATACGCAGTTGATCAAGGATGTGGAGGAAATGTACGAGTTCAACTTGGATTACATGATACTGCCTAGGAGGGAGAAGTACGTCATCTACTGCTTTACTAAGAGGGGGAAGCAGTTTGAGTCAAAGAGGCCACTGAAGAAGGAGTGGAGAGGGAAAGAAGGAGAGGAGTTAAAGAGGATTTCTGGGATAGAAGGAATACAGTACGTGCATGCAACTGGATTCACTGGGGCAGCTGAGACACTTGAAGGGGCAATTACGATGTGTAGGGCAGGTAGTAATAATAGTAGTTAGAGTTGTTATAGT
>LWDP01000051.1:0-27852 GCA_002087915.1 Enterospora canceri
CAAAGAAGAATTCAATGCAGAAAGTGCTACCTTAACCATAAATAATTATTAAGCTTATTTCGTATAAAAATAGTGAGAGAATGGAACCCTGAAATGAGAATAAAAAGTTTGACGCTGAAGAACTACAAGAGCTTTAAGGGCACTCATAAGGTGAGTCTTGGTGAAAAGAGCATTGTATTGGGCAGAAATGGATCGGGAAAATCAAATTTGCTTAGTGCACTTTTTAGTGTATTTATGCATGATAAATTCAAGGATGAGGAGAAAGTTCAGTACAATAAAAATGAGGAGGAATCATTTGTGGAAGTTGTATTGGAGAATAAGGAGAGGAGACTGGCAGTGGATTCTGACAAAGTCATCATCAGGAAGAAGTTTGCCTATTCTGGAACAACCTGTGAAATTAATGGGAAATCAGTCACGAAGGATGAACTAGTTGGTCTCTTTGAAAGTGCTGGATTACACAAATACAATTTTATAAGTCAGGGATTTGATTACATTTCAGACGTAGCCAACTTGATCAATCGGGTTTCAGGCGCCAATAAATTCGAAGAAGTGAAGAAGATTGTGAACAGGAATTTGGATGCGAGTGAAATAGACGACATGCTTGAGAAATTGGAGTATAAGAAGTTGAAATACAACGATTTTGTACAGAAAATGAGCAAATTTGATGAGTTGGACAAAAAGAGAAAGGGATGCGAGTTGGAGTTGGCGAAAGACGAATTGAGCAAAATAACGAAGGAAATTGAGCAAATTGAGAAGAATAATGCGCCTGAAACAAAGGAGAGTGATGAATTGGTTGAATTGAAGATTGAGGAAGTCAGACGGAATATCCTTGGAAAAATGAAAGAAAAACATGCCATAATCAGTGGAATATCACATGTTGAGAATATTGATATTTTGAACAGTCTCATTATCAGCAAGAATGAACAAGAAGTTCTTTATAGAATTATGGGAAAGAAGGAAGCAGGGGCTATTGAGAATCTGCTTACGAAAACAAAGGTGCTTGAGAATTCAGCAACTGAAAAGGGAAAGTTGCTTGAAGCAGGGGAATCCAAGAAGACGGAGAAGGAGATTCTGATTCAGGCAATAAAATATTTTGATGCAATGGGAACAAAGAAGGAGGAATTAGATGAGTTGGTTTCAAAATTGAAGGATTTGAAGGTGAAGAGCAAACAAAATATCGTAAAAAGTAGAAAAGAGGCATTTTTGAAGAAGAATCAGCTGAAAGAGGAGCAGAAGAGGCTTTCTGATAAAGTATCGAAGTTGCAAAACAGGCTTCTTTACCTTGGAAATCAGCAAATCAACATTTATGATCATATTAAAGAGACAAAGGGTGTTTTGGGATGTGTGTACGATTTGATTGACGTGGATACGAAGTATCTGAAGGCATTTGAGGCTGTTGCTAAGAATACGATGTACTACGTGGTTGTAGAGAACACACAGGTTGCAAAAGAGTGCATTCAGAAAATAGGAAATAGGGGCAGATGCACGTTCATTGATTTGAGTAGGCTGAATCCAGGCGTAAAGAATGCAATTGGTGGGCTGAATATGCTAAGTGATTTCATTAGACCAAATAATCCGAATATCAGTGGAATATCCAATTTGATCAATTTCATAACCAAAAACTACTATGTTTCACCAGAAATAGAAAAGGCCCTTGGAATCAGAAACAGGTACAGTGTGAATGTGGTGACATTGGATGGTGAATCAATTGAAAGAAATGGATCAATCACAGGTGGATACGAGAGAAACAACGAGTGTCTATTGGAATTGGTTCGGGTGAAGAAGGAATACGCTGATATCACAGATCAGTTGAAACAATTCATTGATTTGGATTCATTTGATTTGAATACGAATATTCAAAAAGAAGCATATTTGAAGTACTTGGAATTCAAAATAGAGTTGCATAAAAATAAGAAGATTAAGCTTAATAAGGTAGAGGATGAAGAGAAGGAACTAAGAAGAATATGTAGTGAAATAGAGCATTTGAAGAAGGAGATAGTGTATATTGGAAGAGAACTAGACAATCTGAATAACAATAACAAGTTGATGATTCTGAAAAAGATAAAACAGGTTCTGGTACTGAATAAGGAACTATGTGAAATCAAGTTGGAGGAAACGAGTCTAATTAATCAGCTGTATAATGAGAATACTGCAGTATCAGGGGAAATGCTTGGAAAGAGGAATATTCTGCTGGAAAAGAGATCGAAACTGATGAAGAAGCACAATATTCTATCAATGAACAATCTGGTTGAAAAAGACGATGTGGAACTGAATCAGATCAAAAACAACCTGAAATCCGTGCTAACGGAACTGAAGGTCTACAGCTCATTCAACTTCAATGTCAAAAACAGGGAGAGAATGATGGATTTGGATCGAGTCAGGGACGAATTGAATGAGTTGAAGAACGATAAGCAGAATATTGAGAAATATGTTGAATATTTGGAGAAAATCAAAGACGAGAGAATTGGCACCGTCTTTGATTCAGTGGCCCATAATTTTGCTGAAATATTCCACTTCATCACTGGCAACAAAATCAGCCTGGAACAAGTGAATAATCAAATTCAAATCAAATTGGACGATGAAATCATCGAGAACCTGAATGGGCTGAGTGGTGGACAGAAAACAACATTTTCATTGGCTCTGATGCTTGCTGTACAGCGAACTGATCCCAGTCCACTCTACATCTTTGATGAAATTGACGCAAACTTGGATAGCACATTTTGTAGCAGAGTCTACGATCTGCTTAGGGAAACAAATGCCCAATTTGTGATCAGCACTTTCAAGAACATCTCAAACACAGACCTTGGAAGTGGCACGAAGTATTTTGGGGTGATGATGGAGGATAAAACAAGCCAAGTTGGTGAAATATCAAAGGAAGCAGCCACTGAATCACTGAAAAGGTAGGTTAGGTAGTTAGTTATTGACTGGATAACACCAATCTGCCTAACCAACTATTTATCTATTTAACTACCATTTCTACCATTTTCAGGATATCTTTTTGGAACCCATGTTTGATAAGCCATGTTCATTCAAGCCAGACCGAGTCAGGGGAATCTGCTACAGCCCTGGTAACATCGTGTACATGCGTCTGACCAACTTCCAGACATTCTCAGACCAGGAATTCTACTTCAGTGAGAAACTGAACTTGATAGCAGCACCAAATGGAACTGGAAAGAGTTCATTGGCCAATGCAATTGCATTCGTATTCAATGGGACAACCAGAACAATTGGAAAGACGAAGGATGTGCTGGATTTCATCAAATTCAAGGAAGAAAAGGCAGAAATAATTTGTGTAGTGGCCCAGAAGCCAAATGGGGTCACTGATTCAATCAAAAAGCAGAAGACTGGAAACTACGTGGAATTCAGGCGAGTTATTCAACGAAAGAGGGCCAAGGCCGAAAGCATCTTCTACATCGATGAAACTCAGAGGAATTCAGCCGATTATGGCGCATTTATTGGGAGAATGAAGATCGACTGTGACAACCTGACCAATTTCCTGCCTCAGGAGCGTGTGGCTGAGTTCGTGAGGATGTCAGGCGACAAAATGTTCAACGAGGTGATGAAGGACGTTCTGATGGGCGAGAAGTGGACGATAGGAGAGAAATTGGGTGAGTTTGAGAAGACGAAGAAGGAGTTGGATGGAACTAAGACTAATTTGGAATCATCGAATAAGCAATTTACGCTTCTAGAACAAAAAAAGACGATGTTGGAGAAGGAAGTTGATAAAATAAGGGAATTTGAGATAAAACAGAGGGAAATACGCGTATTGCAGTACAAGGAGTTCTATTTGAGGAAGAAGAAGGAGATGGAAGATATGAGGGGGTGGAAAGAGGTATTGGATGGAGTAATAAGCACGAAGGATGACAACGAGAAGCAGATTGGGGCATTGGTTGAAATAGTAGGAGCAGCTGAAGAGAGTACGATGATGAAGGAGTTTTATGCAAAGGTAGAAATCTATTTGAGGGAGAATGTGGGTCTGAGGGAGCTAGTTGGGAAGATGGAGGAGTACAGGAGGGAGTATGTGGCATTTGAGAGGGAGCAGGAGCGCAAGAAGCAGAAGAACAGGGAGATTGAGAAGGAAAACGAGGCAGTGGAGGAAAAGAGGGCCATTTTGGTAGAGAAGATAGGGGAGGAGTTGAGGAGTTACGTGGGATCATTTGACAGGTTCGTGAATGAGGGCGTCTTTGAAATTACGATAGAGAATCAGCCAGTTTCAAGAACGAACAAAATGAAGGAATTAAGCTTAAATGAAATAAGAACAAATTTGACCAAGAGCATAAATGAATGCACAGAACAAACAGTGAGACGATTTCAGCTTCGAGACAGCGCTGGTTCTGACGCGTTGGAGCGGATTCAGCGCCTGAAGATGACTGCGTTACAGAACAAGAAGCTGATTGAGGCCCACGAAACTGAAAGAATCAGGTTCAACGAAAAGGCAGGTCAGAGACTCATGCGCCTAAGAAGCTACCACGAGGACACGTACAGGGCAGTTGAGCACCTCAGACGAAACCAAATTGGCGTCGAATTCTACGAGCCGGCCTTCCTCCACATCGAAATCGACGAGGAGTTCAGAACTGAAATTGAGGCTCTTTTGAATTTCCAGGCACTTTCCTCCTTCCTGGTCAAATCAAACAGTGACATGAAAAAGATGGCTCGCATTTTGAAAGACGAGCTTCGCCTTGGAGTCAACATCTGCACCCTGACGGAGGAAACGAGTCTCCAATCCAAGTTCAACTCCCCTGAAATTGATGGATCTGCAACTGATTTCATCACTTGTAACCCAATTTACAAGCACTTCTTCAACACGTACGGCAGATTCAACGAGATTCCAATTTCAAAGAAGGAAATCAACGAGAAGGCCTTGCTTTCCAAATACCCATTCGTTAGGAAAATGATCATCAATCAGAAACTGGTTGAAATCAAAAGAAACAAATACAACTCAGAAGCCATCCTAAAAACAGATCGAATCAGAGAAATGGGCATTTTCAGGTCGAGTTCACCAAACACAGGCGACTTAGAGCGACTTGAATCAGAATTGAAGGAGTTGAAGAACAAGCGTAATCAAATTCAGGCAGAAATGGGCCATGAAATGCTAAAGAAGCAGCAAATTGATGAAAGAAGGGCAACAATCACCCAACTGAATGAGAAGATCAATGAGAAGTATTTTGTGATCAAAAGATGCATTGATAAGCATTTCACAACTAGTGAGAGATCCCTGTACGATTTGAGTAGTGGCCGTGGTGACGAATGTAGGCGCCTATTCAAAAATGCCTTATCAAAAATGACAGAATTCAAATTGCACCGGATCAACTACAACCAGGCCAAAGAGACTGAAATGAACATCACCAACAACAAAATGCAAATTGAGACGCTGAAGACAGCAACAGTTGCCTTGGTCGAAGAAGTGACCAGGGTGAGAGTAAAGATCAGAGAAAAGGGCGAAATGGTTGGAAACTACCAGGCCATGATGGATGAGATGGAAGCAAATGAGTCAGCGAGAAACAGAAAAATGACAAGAAGGGCCAATCTGACTCAGACACAGGATGGTGGATCCAGATTGTCCCTGATTCAGGTTGGAAGCCAGCAGTCTCAGGACGCCTTGTTCCAATTTGCCGTATCAAATCAAATTGGCTCATTTCGGGAGGAAATCAATCGAAACCAGGCCAATTCCCTAAACGAGGTGATGCAAAGAAGAAGCTACCTTGATGAAATAGTGAGGGGAAATGATTTGGATGAATCAGTGAAACAGGCGTATACGACAGCAGAACGAGACTGGGGCAGAATGGCTGAGGAGAAGAAGTCGTACGAATTGGCCCTGATTGGATTGGAAAAGAAGGCTGATAAAATCAGGGATGCAATTCGCACCGGTGCTACAAATCATGTTGGGCCAATCAGCAGCAGATTCGGTCAGATGCTCAGTCGCCTTGGAAACCAGGGCGAATTGCGCGTAGTCTGCGATTCCGGGGCTGGGAGAGAATTGGCCAAATTCGAATTGCAAATTTGGGTGCGTTTCAAAGAGGGGGAGAATCTGCAGCAGCTGACCAGTTTCAGGCAGTCTGGCGGAGAGAAGTCGCTGAGCACGATGCTCTTTCTCCTGGCTCTACAAAGTGGAACAGACAACTTCAGACTCGTTGATGAAATCAATCAGGGAATGGATCAGAATAACGAAAAACGGGTATTTGAAATACTGAATTTGATGACTGGGCAATTCTTCATCATCACTCCCAAATTGATCAGTGATATCGAATACTCTGAGAACTACAATGTGCTTATTCTCTACGGTGGAACTGGAACCAAGGAAGTCGAAAGGCTGTGACTGATCACTATCGTTTATTGCTCAATCTGCGTCTGATTTCCAATGTGAGCAAATCAATGGAATCAACCAGCTCGTGATTCAGCACAAATGAGTCAAAATCAAATCGATAGAGCATGAAGAAGAAGCAATCTGCCTTCATCATCGACCTCTCAATTGATTTGAGGACACAGGCGACTGTTCTGTTTGCAACTGGGGGCTGGCCAAAATCAATTTCAAGGGAGTTGATTCGATCGAGTGATTTTATGGCGTATCCTCTGAGACGCCCTTCAAACTGGAAATTGGTTCCATCAGCAAAGTGGAAGTTGAGGCCGTCTTCTGTGAAGTGGCATTTCTGTAACCCAAATTTGGATAATCCGCCTACGATGAACCTGAGTGATTCAGGAAAGACGTAGATCATGTTCAGTCTGATGAAGCTGGTTTCAGTGAAGCATTCAGAAAGTGGGATTTCACCAGAAATGTACGAATTGATTTTGGATAGAAGCATTTGAATTAGGGTCTATTGGGCATGGTGAAAATGATGATTGATATGACAGTTGATATATTATGATGCTTTTAATAGGGTAGAATGATACACTGGTAATAGAATGGTATGAGAGTATTAGAATAGTTTACTACTACCAAATTAAGCTTAAATCACATAAATAATCATAATATGCATAGACCCAGATGAACACATTGACTAGAGCAAGGCAGGACAAGAGAGACTTGGAGCTGGTCTACGGCTATGGAACAGGGAGAAGGAGACCAGGCAACAAGCAGCTGCTCAATCTGAACATATCTGCCTTCATATTGACAGTCTACGAAGTCAGTGACTTCAGGGTCTCAGTGACTGTGGTACAGGGCGTATCAATCGTATTCAGGCAGAAGAAGGAGTTCTACAGGAAGGAAATAGGCAGATTCAACAGTCTGGTCAGAAACAAGAATATCAGGGTGAAAATGGATAAGCCGAATAAGGTCAACACGTTCATTAACACCAGCTCAGTGGTACGAGATGCGTCTTCAACTCACCAGAGGGAGCTGGTTCGTCGCAGCAGCTCCACCCTTTTTCGCAGCAACATCGCAGATGAATTGGGCCCACTTTCGTCGATGTCAGTCGAATTCATCGGTGACGTTGAGAAGCCAAAACGAGTCAAATTCGACAAAAAGATCGAACTGGTCTTCAGGGACGAATTTCCTAAGAAGAATCCAAATCAATCGGCCTCATCAAACAGACTCACTGGATACGTCATTGACAGAATCAGTGCAATTGTGGCTGGAATCACCACACTCTCCCACGTCAGAGAGAGCAGCAGTCTGCTTCGTCCTGAATCAACCAATTTCAACGAGATTGATCAACTATTTGATGGTAATCAATTTAATATTGATGAATGTGACAGCAGATTGGAACAGGCACAGTGGTTTTATGATCTCCTACTTCGGTGCACTAGAAATGAGATTGTGGTGAAGCAGCCTATTCCATTTGGTGAGATTGAAATAGGCTCTTAACTCAGTTGATCATACAGCACTTTCCCCTTAACTAACTCATGTGCCATTGCCAGCCTGAAAAGTGTCAAATCAACTCGATCCATTGCTCTCTTCAAAATGTGCTGTCTCATGACGTATATTGCATGTAGCCCACAATTATTACCACCATAACTAACCCCTGTACTAACTCCAATGCATTTGCAGTCAGCACCAAATACGAACCTGAAGAATTTCTCGTGAAAGTGGCTATCATCGCTAGCAGCAATACTCGAATCGTAGAATCGCACCGTATTATCCTTCTTGGTGTAGATCCCAATGAACCAGTGTGCTCCATGTGTCTCCAAATCAGTTGCCATTGGGAAGAATATCTCATCAAACTGCTTCATGAAGTCAAACCACTCATCCACGTTGTTGAATGGCCTCTTATTCCTCTTATTAAGGATGGTGTAAGTATCATCACCATATTCCTGGTTGAGGAATGCTCTCAGAACTTCCTTATCAGGAACTACCCGGGTTTCAGTGTAAAATGTCAGTGGCATAGTCAGGTGCTCACACCTGTAGTAGAGGGCTTTATCTGGACTGGGAGTATGCTTCTCTAGGACACCCAAATAGTATTCAAGCAGGAAGTCATCTGAAATCTGGTGACCAGGAAGAAGGAAGCTCCACTGTTCCATATCAATCTTGGACTCGATCACCTTCTTATCATTTCGCTTACTTTTGATGTAATCGAATATCACATTGACGTTCTTGATTGGTTTATCAGGGAGATCAGCCAATTTGGTAAGTGCTGGTATCACAGTGGGGTACGAATTGAATTCGTAGATGATTGGTTTAGGAGGGGTGTAAGGAGGTGGAGGTGGCTTGACACCAGGACGCCTTCTTCCCTTCTTAGTTGTCTTCCCAGTACCATCTTTCTTAGTGCTCAATAGAACAATAAGCAGAATGATTAGAGTACAGACCAATATGGTGAGTACAGCAATTAGGATAGTGATTAATCTGTTCTTGTTAGATGAATTCATGTAAGGGGGGGTAAAGGAAAAATATTGAATAGAAAAATGTGAAGGTGGAATTACCACAGTATCAGGGAATACTCAGAAAGAGGTGAAATAAGCTTAATTGAACAAATGGGATACCCCTGATATATTATGCAAAATAGCAAATTTCGCCTAGCACTTTCAGCAGCAAAAGAGGGAGCAGAACAGAACGAGCTTCCTGTTGGATGCGCACTCTTCTACAACGGCATTCTGTTCAAGACGGAACACAACAAGACCAACGTAAATGAAGACCCATTGGCTCACTGTGAACTCCTTGTTTTAAGGGAGTTTATTCAGACTCACAATAATGTATCAGAATACAGTATGGAGTTATACGTCACCCTGGAACCATGTGTGATGTGTTATAGGGCATATAGTGATTTATGTGATGAGACACAGTCAGTATCAATCGTATTTGGGGCATATAATGAAATATTTGGAATGACAAAAGTGTTCAGAAATGGAATGAATACCAGTTTACTGTACAGGTGCATTGAGAGTGAAGAAGCAGTTGAAATTGTACGGGAATTTTACAAAAATAACAGAAATATAAGGGTAGGACAAGTATCAGGGGAATCAACCAGTCAAAATCGGTGATAATAGGCAGAATCAATTTTACCCCCAATGTCTGAATCAGTAGTCGTCCATCAAATCAACACGAACAAAATATGCATTTTGTTTATCATTACGCATATTTTCTATATAGTTTTATGCACTAGATTAGCCCACAGAAATAGGAAAATGAAACAGAGAAGTCAACTGATGAAAGAGCATCGGATGATGAACAGTGGGCTGATTGGGAGGCAGAGTGGTCGAAGCAGAGGCAGCTTCGTTGACGAGAGGGTGGTTTCGAACAAAACGAGCATCGATGTCCTAGTTCGAATCAGACCCAGTCAAAATGCAAATCCAGAAATAGCCCACCAGGGTAACTCAATTAGTGTCAGAAACAAACTGTTCTATTTCAATACCATTTACACTGGTGAAACAAATCAGGAGATATTCAGTAGCAAAATAGCAGATTTAGTCGACGTATTCAGTCAGGGTGGAAATGCAACTGTAATCGCGTATGGGCAGACTGGAAGTGGGAAGACTCACACGATGTTCAGCAACAAGGAGGATGTGGGATTGGTCTATCAGACACTTGCGTCTCTAGGAAGCAGAATCCATGACATAGAAATGTATGAGATCTACAATGAGAATATTTACGACCTGTTGAATGAGTACAACAAGTGTGAAATAGGTGAAGGAGGAATCAAGGGAATCAGAAGACGGGTAGTAGAAGAGAAGGAAGAAATGAGGGAGATTGTTGAAGAAGGAATGAAATATCGAACTACGAAATCAACGTGTTTGAATAGCTCATCAAGTCGATCCCATTTGATATTGAGAATAAGCAATACGCCAAATAGCAATAAGAGTGGTGTATTCACATTCGTAGATTTGGCTGGATCAGAACGAACTAGTGTGACAAATGAAGTAGGTGAATCAGAAAGAAGAAAAGAGAGCATTGAGATCAACAAGGGGCTTCTTGCCCTTGGAAATGTGATCAATACGCTTCATTCAAATCAGAGTGCCCTGAATCAGTCAATCTATGTTCCATATAGATCATCCAAATTGACTAGAATTCTGAAGGAATCATTAGTTGGAAATGTGCGATTTATTACCTGTGTGAGAAAGGACGTATCAAATACATTCGAATCAAGCAACTCATTGACGTATGCAGCACGAATGAGCAGTATCAAGGAGACATTTACGAGAAATAGGGTGGATATGTGTGAGACAGAGATGTTGAAGAGGGAAATAGAGAAGTACAAGAAGGAAGTATGCGAATTAAGGGAGTTTATTAGGAAGAATATGGGTGATAGGAGAAATATAGTGGAAAATAATAAGGTAGAAGAGAAGACTACTGAAATAAGTACTTCTGAGAATATCAGTAACAATCACCTTAGAAAACCAATTAAGGTGGAATTTGTTACTGAGCCAACTACGGCTGAATTCATCCAAAACAAGCACATTGATCCAATAGCAACCAAACCAACACCAATCAGAATCACCATTAGAGATATTGATCAATATAATGGTGGTCTAGTTGCATACACTGACAGGTGTGAGTTAGTCAGAATCACAAATGGATCCACTATCACCCCAATATGCAAAACAAGTCTCACAGCACTCCTTGTCACTGATGAATTGATCTATATTGGTAATAGAAATATGCTACGATCAATTGGTACAGGTGGAATGAGACTGATACGTGTATTCTCCCACAAAATATCCAATATATTCCCAAATCAGAATAACCTGATTATCAAACTGTCAAATAGAGTCATAGAGTACGATATCAACCATAATACAGAATCACTCCTATACAGTGGATCAAATATCAACCAGATTGTGGTATCAAATGAGACAGTCTACTTCATATTTGATAGACTGATTGAATACCGTAATAAGAGAGATGAATCCATTCCAATCTACACCAGTACTACCAGAATAATCAGAGTACTCCTACTGAATAGCACCCTGATATCAATTAGTTCTACTATTGCACTAATTCAGAATGATAGAATAGTGAGGGTGATTGAATCAGGTGGAATAGTAGATGGGTGTATTGATTCAGGTAGAATATTCACCCTATCAAAAGAGTACGTTGATGAATATGACAGTGATATGATCAAAATAAGGCGGTATTCAATACTACCCAACAAATACAGTAGAATCAGAGTATGTGGCACCAAGATGTATTTAGTAGGAGACCAGACTGATGTAGTTGATCTCATTGATCTGTAGCATCAGACTGCCTCCTGCCTATTCTGGCTTCTTATTCCATTTACTAGTTCGCGTATCACCCTTCTACACCTAGAGAGTCTACTGCTTACTGCCTCATTCACTCTCGTATAATACGATTGTATTCTACTAGTTATTCCACCAGTAATGCTACCACCTGATAGACCATGGGCGTAGTATTCAACTTGTACTTCCCTCATTCTCCTCTGACTGATCTCAGTCTCAATCCTATGCCACGTCTCCCTATGTCTGCTTCTGTTTGATGAATCATCTCTATCAAATACAGAATCATCAAATTGCTGACTGTGCTTCATTGAATAGGAGAGTGAATAAATAAAAATAGTAGTAAACACTATTAGGGGAAATATAGGGGTGTACTAAGTATAGTATAATATAATTAGGTAGTATGGTAGTTAGTATCGTAGTTACCTACTATACTTATTCTACCTACATATCAACTTACTCTAATTACTCTAATTACTCCACTACCACCCTGATGTTCTTGGTATTTGCTACCATTCTCTTTGGACTCCCCTTTCTCTTCCTAAACAGAATCAAATTCATCCTCTTCTCATCCTCAGTGCTCTCTTCACCACAGCAGAATATTCTACTCAATATCCCCATTCTTTCATCCTTACCATTTTTACCATTTTTACCTATTTTATCACTAGTCTGATCCAATAGCACCAAATAGTCAAATGCCTTATGATCAAAATCAACCATTGCATTATTAGTGCATCCTACTCTCATACCATCATTCCCACACTTCTCAATCTGCTCTACCATCTTCGTGAATTCGTGATCGTCCTCCTCCACTGATCCATCTTCGTGTTGAGCAATCTGCCTCTCAATTGGCTCCAGCTTCTTCCTCTCAATGAATGATGTCCTACTGACTTCATCCTCCCACTCCTGCTTCATCACCACCTCAATTGACTTGAAGTTACTCAATTTGTCACTGAATTCAGGATCACTATCAACAACGTGTCAGTGAAGGATGTATCAGTGAAGGAGTGTTCTGGAATGTAGTTGTTCTCATTCTCATTCTTACTAGTGTTCTTTGACATGGGTTAAATTAAATAGAAAAATGAGAATAGTAGGGGTAGTTACCTAAGTTGGTAGTTAGTAGGGGTAGTTACCCAGGTTGGTAGGGGTAGTTACCCTTCTACCCATCTATCTACCGTTCTACCTATCTACCGTTCTACCCATATATTTTCACCCCCATATAATGCCAATCAGATTAAAGGAGCCATCAAAATACCAAAACAGTGCTCCTGGCCTCCCTTCAAACTACAATTTCGAACTATCCAAGACACTTGGTCGCATTGAGAGGCTGATACGATCCAATCCATCACAGGCTACGACCACAATCACCCTCCAGTTTCCAGATGGCCTCCTCCAGTTCAGCCCAGTCATCTCTGACGTCATTCTCAGCAACTTTGATGTATCAGTTACGGTATTAAGTGACGTCATATACGGAGCATGCTGTGTCGATGACCACTACGAATCTGATTTACTNCCCCATATAATGCCAATCAGATTAAAGGAGCCATCAAAATACCAAAACAGTGCTCCTGGCCTCCCTTCAAACTACAATTTCGAACTATCCAAGACACTTGGTCGCATTGAGAGGCTGATACGATCCAATCCATCACAGGCTACGACCACAATCACCCTCCAGTTTCCAGATGGCCTCCTCCAGTTCAGCCCAGTCATCTCTGACGTCATTCTCAGCAACTTTGATGTATCAGTTACGGTATTAAGTGACGTCATATACGGAGCATGCTGTGTCGATGACCACTACGAATCTGATTTACTGATCCATTACGGCCACAGCTGTCTGATAAACGTGAATGAGATGAGCGTGAGTGTGCTCTACGTCTTCGTGGAGGTGGCATTTGAGACTGATCACCTGATGGAGATGATTTGTAGGGAATTTGTAGAAAAAGGAAGTGGGCCACTTTCACTGATTTCAACGGTGCAATTCAATTCACTAACTAACGGTGTGGCACACGCAGTGAATAGAATCCATTCTGGAAGTGTGATAGTCCCACAAGTCAGGCCTCTTTCTCGTGGAGAGGTGCTTGGATGCACGTCTCCTGTGATTCGGACTGAGAATACGCTCTACATCGGTGATGGTAGGTTTCACCTTGAGGCAGCAATGATAGGAAACAGGGGCACGTTCTACAAGTACTGTCCATTCAGTAGGAGGATGACACGAGAGGAGTACGACGTAACGAGGAAGATTGAGACGAGGAAGAAGGCAGTTGAGTCGTTTAGGAAGAGTGAGAGTGTTGGAATCGTAATGAGTGGATTGGGGAAGCAGGGTAATAGGTTACTGGTAAAAAGAGTAGGAGAATATATTAGTAGAAATATGGGTGAATGTAGGGTGTACAGGATATCAGTTAATGAGGTATCAGGGGAGGTGTTGGATGCGTATTCGTTCATAGACGGATTTGTTCAGGTTGGGTGTCCTAGGCTGAGCATCGATTGGGGTGAGTCGTATCATAGGCCACTTTTGAATCCATACGAGTTGATGGGGCTGATTGGTGATCAATATGAAATGGATTATTACAGTAAGGAGGATGTGAAACCATGGGGTAGTTACTACGGTTGAAATGGTTATAGTGAAGTGAAATGGTTGATAGTAAAGTGAAATGGTTATTAATAAAGTAAAATGACTATTTTATACCCCTCCTTCAGTATGGTAGACATTATTGTACTACCAGATTCCAAGGAAGAATACTGGTCTAATTAGTAGGCTACATATTTTACTAACTAAATTGTTGCAGTTTATTTATTACTATTTAGTTAGTATAACTTACACTCTCCTGTAAATCTGTCTATTTCTTCTGAATAATCTGGTCCAATACCAATCACCGTATTGGATCCAGCCTTGATTTGCGTCCTTCCTGCATCAGTGATCATCACGTAATTAATCAGATCATACTCGTACAACTTGCTGTATATCCCATTGAATGCCCCCACATCCGCCTTTACCACCACCTTGGCACATCCACTCCTCTTCCACTTGCTGTACATCCCCCTTATCTCCCTGTTTTCCATCACTCTTTCCACTATTCCATCATACGCGTGCATACACTGTGATATCACTTTACCCTTTTTCATTCCTAGTGAATTATTGACTAGAAATACCATTTTGAGACTATTCTGCTTATTGAGGGTAGAATAATGAATTCTACTTCTGGTTGTTTCACTATTCTGGTTCAGGAATATGCTACTGATTTGTCTACTAATTTGCTTACTGAGTCTTCTTCCTACTGCTATTCCAATAATGATGAAACACGTACAAAGTACAAGTGGAATCATTGGGATAAAAATAGTTTAGCCCATGATAGGAATTGGTGCTGTTATTGGGGTGATATTGCGTAACAATGACAGGTTTCAGATCATGGAAAGTAGTTCATTGGGTATAGTACCAGTTGAAGGGGGTGGATACCAGTTTGAGACCAAGAATGAGACTGAAATAGTCTATGAAGGAAGAAAGTACGTGATACCAGGGAGAATGAGGGTGGAGGCCATTGATAGGGCAATGACTGTAAGAAAGAGTATCAGGTCGAGTACACTGATATCAAAGTATGGTAGATATGGATTATGTAGAACAGTTGATGGGATTAGGATGGAATTTGGGTATGAATTGGGTGGAATTAGGATGGTGTGTAACAAGGATATGATCAAATTGATCAATATTGGTGATAAGCGTATTATTAGTGTTGAATCAGGTTTATTCTATAATGATACAAGACACCTTAGGATATTCACAACATACTTTGATACTGGTTTAGAGTGGATTAATGTTGAATCAGACACCAATTTGATTAGTAGGGGAGATATCAGTGCTTATGTTAATCAAATTGGTAGTGGAATAGTAGTCATATTGGGGATATCAGTGCTTATATTCATAGGATGGCTGTACTACAAGGGTACTAAGTGGGTAGAATAGTAGAATAATAGCTACTATAATAGTATAATAGCTACTATAATAGAATAGTAGGTAGTATAATAGAATAATAGGTAGTATAGTAGTATAATAGCTACTATAATAGAATAAGTACAATAACATGTAAATTACTATTTACATCACCCTATTCAACTACTCATTTATCATACTCCCCCAATATCAGCCCACTTTCCTCTATTCTTTTATCTAGAAACCCCCCTGTTCTCTTCCTTGCTATCCTCAATAACTCTCCTATTCCTTCATACTCAATACTGTACTCCTTAATCTCATTCCATAGCATATCAACCAATACGTACGTGTTATCATCGTCCTTGTCTATTTCGTACTTATCCAGTACCACTCCAAGTGTCTTCAACCTGTATGAATCATTTATGATTGTATCCTTGTATAGAACACTCTCATAAATGAATCTGAGTCTCTCTCCTGATAATTCTGCTCCTGATACAATCCCATACATCCACCTACAATCAATTCTATCGTGATTCAAGACGTACTCGTAGATCAAGTCATCCAAAACAATTTCTGGTACTCTGCTTAGTATCCAGTCACACACTTCTACAACATCCTTGATAGACGGATTGAAGAATATCAAGTGGGCATTGTCTAGTACCAAATTGGTATCACCCAAAATTGAGTCAACTTCTATTTCCCTCATTTTTGGCCCATGTTTCTTGATGATTATTTAGTAGAGCACACTCTCTATGGCCGTGTTACTGATATCACTGCCTATAACGAGGTGGAAGTGATGGTACCCCGTAAGTCACCTGATGAGTTATTCAGGGGGAGACTGATACGAGTCAAACTAATTGGAGTTGAATCAGCATCAGTCAGTAGGACACTACTTCTTCAGTCTAAGGCGTATTTGACTAAAATGATATTCAATATGAGGGTGAGAGTGGTATTGGTAAGGAATAGTGGAATAATGTGTGGTAGAATAGAGTACAATGGTAGTGTAGATGTGAATGATAGAATAATGGGTGTAATAAGAAGATTGGAGGAGTACAATGAGTGTGATGGTGATAGTGATAGTAGTGATAGTAGTAATATTATTACTGATACTATCACTAATAATACTGTTCATAATAATGCCTCCCTTCTTACACTATTGTATATCCGGAATAAATATGTCCTAAATTCAATTCACATGGACATTGAGACAGATGAATTCAGGGAGGTGACTCGTGAGAGCAACTGGATTTATAGGGCACTGGAAGAAGGAAGGGAAGTAGAAAGAATAAGGAGGAAGCAGGAGAGGATAAGAAGGATTCTAGTAGAAAAAGGAGTATGTAATAAGTAGGTGAAGTGATAATGAATACTACTCATTTTTATTCCTAACTATTCCACTAACGTATTCCATGGCATCTGATCCATATTTACCAGTGATCATTTTGATCAAATCTGTTTCAAATTGATTAGCAGCCTGTAGAATATCAGTATGATCTGAATTATGAACCAATTTGGTGAACTCAGCTGCTGCCTGGAAGTCAGTCTTATCAAATTGTGGTGATCTACCACAGCAAATCACTGTTTCTGGTTCAACTGGAATGGAAATGGTGAATGGGCTGAAATGACTGGTTTGCTCAAGTGAGGGCTGATTTGAACTGTAGAAGGCATCTCCATCCAACTTGTAGGCCACTCTTCTACTTCCTGTCTTAAGAGTGGCTTCTGATCTAACTCCCCCTACTTCTGTGAATCCAATTCTGTTTATTCTACTGGTGTTATTCAACTGGAATTGTGCCTTGATTTCAGTATCAATTATTCTATCAAATTCATTACTGGTGTTCTTGCTATTGATCCAGTTTGACGTATTGAAGATGTTGTAGACCTGGTTGCACGTCTTATCCAGGGCAACCAGGGTGCTGAATACAAACTGGTTTGATACTATTCTAGTAATAAATGCATCCTTATCTGATTCAGTATTTCTGTAGGCTATTTTACACCTGCTATTCTCTGGTATCAGTTCTCTATTGATGTATGTGCCAGTGATGATAGGATACTCATTCTGGGTCACTCTGATTATTTGGCTTATTTTGGAGTTGATGATTAATTTGACTAAATCAGCCGTATTGGTGCTGGTGAATTCAAGGATGATTTCTGAACTATTTTGCTTGATTTTTAGTAGGGTGCTTTTGGAATGGACTGATAGAATGGTACTGTATTCGATGCTACTGTTGTTGACTACGATTGATTCATCTGATATTCTTAGCAATGTGACTGTATTCTGCAACTTGCATTGGACTGAGACTGACATGGGTGAAAATGAGTTTCACTTTTTCCCTATCATTTTTATCTTGTACTTCAGGTTTCTGTACATGGCTGGTCCCATTTTGATGATTGTTTCGATATTTGATACGTTCTTAAGCTGGTTTCTATGGTAGTATTTGCTGGCATAGAGGTGTGGATCAGTTCTATAGAGTGGTAGATCAACAGGGGCATTCTCAACATTCTCATTCTGAGCTGCCTTGGAATTGAAGAAGTGGACACAGGGTATTCCAGTCTCCTTGTATTTGGTACACTCAAATCCATCACAGTCTCCTATTGCATTTTGTAACTGATTATTATGAACTATTTCTAGCACATTATCAGAGAGTATTTGATCAGAATACTCTGATTCCCGTTCCAGGTGATCTTCTTTGATGTGCCAGATCAGCAGATTCAGGAAATCGAAGAAGTCGAGGAGGGCCATTTCGTCACAGAGGAACTCGAAGTCACTGCACCTGGTATTGTTGAGAAAAAAGGTGTTTTCCCTGGATTTGAACCTGAGAAAGTGCTTTGGATCAAGATTGATCAGTTTTCTGCTATCAGCACAAATGTCCTTGATATTTGGGTAGTTGAGTAGTAGGAAGTAGTCGAGTGGATCTATTTCATCCAAATCAGTCTCATCAAGGAAGTTGATCAGAGAATGTGATTTGATTAAGTATTCGACCTGTGACTTCTCCAATGCCTCTATTTCAACTGGATCAAATTCAGTCAAAAAGAGCACCTTTTGACTCTTTTCAATTTGGATGAACTTGTTCAAGGCCTTTTCCTTCACTTTTTCAGAATCCATCTCTTTCTTCTGCATCAGTAGGACACTGGCAATGATTGGCTCATCATTTGGACAGAATGCAATTCCAAGAATCAGGGCGTATTGGCTGAATAGAAATGGCTTGATTTCACGAACTGGTCTGAGATACTTTGAGAACTCGTTGTTGTTGAAGTAGTAGAAGTCGTCTCCCAGGGCACTGGTGAATGATGGATTTGCTGCCCTGAATTCCCTATCAAACTCCTTGAGGCAATTTTTGACTAGGAAATCCACATTTCCAAATATTTCAGTCGTATTCAGGAGACTGCCTGGACTCTCGTTATTCTTCCTGTATTGGACAAATGAGTAGGTCTCAAAGTAGCCTACTGAATAGTTCAGCCCCATCAGCCTGTTTGTTAATTCGCCTATGGTCATATTGTTGTTCATTTTGGTTCTGTACCCTCCTACGTTGCTCAGGTAGTTGAAAATGCATTTAGCTACAACCTCAGTGTTCATAGAGCACTTGTGATTCAGATTCAGCCTAATAATTTGGTATTTGCCAGTGAAAGTGTTGAATACGCCATTGATGATTGCCTCACACTGGTTATTCTCACACACAAATGAGACCATTCTCTCATTATTCACAATTACTCGTAAAATTGAGTTATCTTTGGCTATTTCAGTCATTTTGTTGAACATCTCGTTCTTGGTGATGTACGAGTAACCATTTGCCAGTCTCGGCGTGCTTGCTTTGATTTCAGTATGATTTTGCATAAAGGGCTAAAAACAAAATTATTATTGGAATTCAGGTGGCATCCAATGACTACCATAACTAACCAATGGTCTCTGTTCTCTATCATCAACTCTCCTACTATTCATTCAATTGGTCTCTGTCTTATTGTCCTAGTCTTCTTAGACAGGGGCTACCTCTAAATTGTGTTTCTTTATATGCGAATTAAGCTTAATATCATCTATGCGCATAATCCACTCTTATTTACTCTCTTTCGTACTTATTTTTAGGTGTTGGCTCATTCAACTCCTCTCTGTGAAATATGCAGCATACGTTTGACTTCTTCTTGTTCATCTTTGAATTGTCTACTGTATCTGCTCTCCATGTCACCTTCTTCTCTCTCACCAGCTTCAACTTGACTATTTCGCCCTCTACAGTTTTCTGTATACTTTTTGTTTTCTGCTTTTGTTGTGGCATACCTGGGTAACTGGCGTAGTAGAATAACAATAGTGATTCTATTTGGTGCATTTGACTAATTGAAATATTAATAGAAGCATGAAATATAAGAAGCACTTCTATTTATCCCATGTTTTACTGGATTATTGGAATGGTAAGGTGCGCTAATAGCAAATTAGTGATACCGGATGCAACTGATTTATCCTATGAATCAACCATTCTTTTAGAGAATCAAACAACTGAATACTACCACAGCAAACTGACAGTAGTAAAGAATGAACTGACACACTCATTAAAGAGATTGAATGAGAAGAAACAGGAATTGAGTGAATGTTATGAAATCAATTGGAATGAGGTGAACGAATACCTGTTAAAGATACAGGTTCAAAACAATAATCTTAATGGTTTTAGAAAGAGAGTCTATAGTAATTACAAGGAATCAAGTATTGCTGATCAAAGCTGTGATTATCCGATTTATTTGATATTCTTAGAATGCAATACGTTATCACTGGAATGCATTCAAGTATCTAATGAAATACGTAATGATATCATGATATAACCAAATCATAAAATTGATTAACTACCCCCATGTTTTACAGTTTTCTTTTTATTGCTGTAAATTGTATCTTGATGACTTGTTCATCTGCTCTACACTTCTACTACGTTACAGAATACAACATTGATGGAGTTGAACCAGGTGAAACAGTCTCATATTACACCAACAAGGTATCTCAGGCAATCTGTGATTTACACAAAATAAATCGCATCATATTTCAGTCTCATTCTGAATTATCAATAATATCAAAGATGAAAAGGAATAAGACAACAAGGAGTAGAATGGGTGTCCTGAAAGGATATGTGATGGAGACTAAATGGAATCTAGCTATAATTGATAATTATGTTAAACGGGTGATGATTGAATGGTCAAAAGTTGATAAATCAGTTGCCCTGAAAAAGAAGAAGAATGAATTTGATGAGAAATTAAGGCAAATTGATGAATCAAATGCATTATTTGATACAGAATGGAATAAGCTGAATATTTTTCAGGTTGAATAATTATGATGTGATAGTTTATGCACCCTTTAAGCTTATTTTGATGACGTAATTTAAAAATGAAAATTTTGATCCCATGGCCACACCAATTGTAGGAGCACCAGAGCCACTTGATATCCGACACATCTACACGAAGACCAGCATTGTTAGCAGAGTTCCAAAGCGGTTGTACTGCTTCAAATGCGACCAACTGCGTCAAGTCAAAAGATACAGTTTCATTGACAAAATTAAGCACAAGCTGCTTCCACAAGGAACCAAGAGACCAAAATGCAGCACATGCAACGGACAATTCAACGTAATTCACGTCAAAATGTCTCCAGTATCAAAAATAGAGAGATTTAGGATGTTCTGGAACAGAATTATCCAGAAACTCCTAAGTCACCCTGAAAAAGTCAAAAATAAATAAACACCCTTGTTTCCACTCTTATTCCATCCCCTTGAATTCTCGTAAATAGTCGTATTGTTCATCGTCTACTCCATAATTGTACAGTATCCATATCATTACGAATAAGAATACCAGTAGTATCACGTATTTAGCCATCTAATTGTTTACCAGTATCATTTTAGTTACGAAACTCAAACAAAACATTCTCCTTATCTTAATTAATATCTATCTAATATTGTGATCGTTGCCAATACCCCTTTTGGAGTATATAAGAAGAGGCGTATTGGCCCCATGTCTGATTGCTACTGCTGCTTATGGCCTATTGAGTTTGGTTGGGAGGACTTTCCAGTTCCAATTGATACCCCAGAAGGATATCCTGATCCGCCTAAGAACATTTTGTTTCCAGCTTGCTACAAAAGATGCAATACCAGATACGTTCGAACTACCACATTTTGCTCATTCTGCTTCATTCCATGCACATGCTGTGACTGTGGATCAGAGGAGCCAAGCGTAGCCTGTGAAAAGTGCCTATCAATTTATACGAATGTTTCATTCATAAATTGCAAGGAATGCAATCACGCTATGACAGTCAGTGAGAGATATTGCACCAATTGTGGATCACAAAATGATAGATACGGTGGGTACAAGAAGCAGGTGGTTGATGATCAGAATTTGGTATTGGCATCAGAGTATAAAATCAGAAAGAGGAAGGAAAAAGAAGAAAAAGAAAAGAAAGAAAAGAATAAATGACTGGGAAAGAAGGCCTGTTTATTTTATTAGGGAATTCTGGTAGAAAAGTGCCCTAAAAATATTTGACTATTTCTCCTTTATTCTAATACTTGATCAATATTGATCACACCCTTTAATGACAAATTGCTTCTGTTGCATCTTTCCATGGGAAATTGGATGTGAGGACGTTGAGAATAACGTGGTGCTGCCTCCAGATTACGATGGATCACCTAAGAATGTGCTATGCCCAAATTGCTGTAGCAGAATGGATCCAGTATTCAAGGCAACAACGCAGTATTTTTCAATCTGTTTCATTCCATGTGCATTCTGCCCAATGAGGCAAACTGCGCCCTACTTGGCCTGTCCAAATTGTGGCGACAGATTCAAAGCACACAGCTTTAGGACGTGCCAATCGTGTCAGGCATCGATGTCAGGTGGTGAAGAATACTGCAGTCGATGTGGTAAACGCAATTGCTATGATTAAAATAAATCAATCATATTGAAATATGCCAATATTTGATTAGCCTATAAAATATTATTTAAAGGGCGTAATATATCAACTGACTATATCAACNTATTCAAGGCAACAACGCAGTATTTTTCAATCTGTTTCATTCCATGTGCATTCTGCCCAATGAGGCAAACTGCGCCCTACTTGGCCTGTCCAAATTGTGGCGACAGATTCAAAGCACACAGCTTTAGGACGTGCCAATCGTGTCAGGCATCGATGTCAGGTGGTGAAGAATACTGCAGTCGATGTGGTAAACGCAATTGCTATGATTAAAATAAATCAATCATATTGAAATATGCCAATATTTGATTAGCCTATAAAATATTATTTAAAGGGCGTAATATATCAACTGACTATATCAACCTATTCTATCAACTGACTATATCAACTTACTATATTAACCATAATTTTGATCACTTATTTCGCCCCTTTTTAATATTGATTTATGACTCATACGTATCCCTTTTATGTCCAACTGCTTCTGTTGCTTCTGGCCTATTGAGTTTGGCTGCGAAGAGCTTGAATCCGACGCAAAGCTGCCATCTGATGCCAATGCGCCGCCTAAGAACGTGCTTTGTCCAAGCTGCCACATCAGAGTTGATCCAGTCTACAAGAGGAAGACGCAATACTTCTCCTTTTGCTTCATTCCATGTGCTTGTTGCCCTTGTNTATCAACTGACTATATCAACTTACTATATTAACCATAATTTTGATCACTTATTTCGCCCCTTTTTAATATTGATTTATGACTCATACGTATCCCTTTTATGTCCAACTGCTTCTGTTGCTTCTGGCCTATTGAGTTTGGCTGCGAAGAGCTTGAATCCGACGCAAAGCTGCCATCTGATGCCAATGCGCCGCCTAAGAACGTGCTTTGTCCAAGCTGCCACATCAGAGTTGATCCAGTCTACAAGAGGAAGACGCAATACTTCTCCTTTTGCTTCATTCCATGTGCTTGTTGCCCTTGTGGACAATCTCCACCTTATTTGGCATGCCCAGAATGTGATTATCACTTCTGTTCGTACACGTTCAAAACGTGCAGTAACTGCCAGGCATCAATGGATGGTGGCGAGAAGTTCTGTGGAAACTGTGGAGTACGCGCTTAAACAGAAAACAAATTAGAGACACATTCCCATTTTATTTATTCTTCCTATTTTAGTCATTCTTCCCTATAAACCCGTTTGACTCCTCCATTTCCCTGATAATTCTTCCAATAGCACCCTTCTGCTTACCAATTATTCTCAATACTCTTTCTCTATACTTCTTATCGTATTTCACCTCTCCTAATACCCTATTGAACATCTCAGTATCCTTAATCTGCCCATTCTTAACCAACATTTCACCAATATCATTCACGTTCTTCAGAATAGCCTTGTTGTACTCCTTATACAGCAATTGGAACTCCTTTCTTTCATCCTCCTCCACTTTCATTAATTCGACCCAATTGCTCTTAATCAGGTGCATCTCCTTCAGTTTGACCATTTCAGCCTTTGATGGAATACTCCTCTTCACAAATTGGAGTACCTTGATTTGTTGGCTATTTCCTACTATTATACTGTTAGTATCAGCATTATCAGTGATATACCATGCATTAGGCAGATTATAGTTGTACCAGACAACCTGTTTCTCCTTATTGAATACTTTGACTATATCAGTGAATGCTACAAAATACTCATTGTTCCAGATATAGCAGTTTACGGCTGGTCTCTTGATTCCATAGGCTTTCAATTCAACCAAATCATGTCCAAGTATCTTAACATGCCTATGGCCGCCAATCATGATGAATTTATCAGTTGAATACACTGATATTGGCTTATTGATTGGAATTGTGTGACTGAGACTGCTCTTCTTGTAGAAATAGACGTGTGAATCAGCACAGCCAACTGCCAGGTGGCCACAAGTAAACTTAATAAAAGTGATTGAGTTATCGAGTCCAACCAAAATACTGTTGTTGAGAACAACCGTGTTATTCCTCAGTCCAACAGCCACCTTTTCACTCTCACAATCAAATTCGACTATTTCGTCTTCTGCTTCCATTATCACATTCAGGGCGTAATTCTGATCCATTTCGTACAACTTATTTTCTACTGAAATCATCAACTTGTTATCAATACATTTCATGCAAGAAATAAGCTTATTTGCCCCTATTTCCACTACTTTTATGCTCTCAAAGATGCTTCCTAACTTCTCAGCAAATCGTAATTCCCCATCATTTGTTGACGTAACCACCATGTTATTCCAAACCACCATTCCAGTCATGTTCTCATTGAAACTGAGTATTTTACCATCATCCCTAATATTATTTGTGGTATTTTGTACCATTTCACTACAGTCTTCTTTCTTCTGTTCTATCACATAATACGCCTTATTCCCACTCTGAATCACCACATCTTCCCCTCTCTCTTCCACCAAGTCTATTTCTTCCTCGCTATTCTTCCTTTCAAATATTCTACTTCCCTTATAGTTGTATACTACTGCATTATCACCATTATATGCCCCAAAATAGAGTCTGCCTAGCATAATACGTTCTGGAATGAATTCAGTTGAGTAAGTGGCAATCTTGTCACAGTTATTGCTCCTATAAAGAATGATTTTCATGTCCGTTTTTGATACGCATATTCTGGTTTCATCTACTGCCACTGCTGTGATCTGTGTCCTACTCATGTTGATGGTGTTGATCAGTTGCATACTGCTTATGTTGAATATGCTGATGCAATTGGTACAGACGTATAATTGATCATTTTGGATTAATAGTGCTGAAATATTGTCAAAATTATACTGTGATTCTGTTGATGTCTGCTTGTTGAATACGTGTAACTTGGTTTGACTTGAATAGATGAATAGATCATTATTGGATGTGTAGACTGTTGGCATGATACTGTTGGTACAGGATGATTCAATGAGATCGACATGCATGAATTGGGATAAAAATTTGTAGAATACTTTAGGCAGCATGTTGTGATAGTCTGATTGAGTTATAGTGGATTACTAAAACAATATTCCAGAAATTATTTAAATAATTTTCTCTTTTTAGGCCATGATATTACTCATATTACTTCGTCTCTTACAGTTTGCTTCAACTGATCAGGTAGCACCTGTTACAGTACAAATCAGTGATTTATCACTTAAAATAGCGACTATTGAGAGTAAAAAGGCTGAATTGGAGTTGGATCACGTTGAATTAGGTGTTGAAATAGCAAAAATGGAACAGATCTGTAAAGTGTGTACAGTGAACGAGGGTTTCATTGAAATGCTGTTTGTGGCACTGAATAAAGCAAGGGATGAAGACATTCTTATACCTGAAACTCTTCAAAAATTAGAGTATAAGGTAAGAACCATAATAGAATTCAATGATTTCAATTATATTGATTTCCTTGATATGGATGACTACATGTTTGCAGAACAGGCTAAGATAGCAGAATCAATAGCAAAAACGTATAAGAAGGAATATCACAGACTTTATAATAAAATAGCTATCAAGGAAACGGAGATGACGAATATAAAATCCAGGATTGGAAAATGCCAAAGGGCGTTGAAAGCATTGGATTCGAAATTGAGGAGACTAACTAATAAATAATATAAGGTGTATTAATCAGTAGCATTATTAATCATGTGATCAAATAATTTATTGGTAAATAATGAACATTAATTTAGTTAGTGATTTGCCTAATATCAATTATTTCTTTTTTGGGTTTTGCTTGAGCTTCTTCCTTGCCTTTTTGGCATTAATAGGAAGTGCTATATCTTTGTTTTTGTCTTTCCTAAGGCGTATTTTGGCTTCTTCTTCAATAGCCTCTTCGTGAAGTGGCTTTGCTGCCCCTCTCTTCCTGTTCTTCGGTAAAACAAATGGAATCTCAGGTTCCTTCTTTTCTTCTGGCATATCTTGAACAGTTTCTTCTGGTATACCAGGTACCATCTCTTCTAATTTATCTGCTTCTTTCTTTCTCCGTGCATTGGCTTCTTTGATCATCTTTAGTTTTTCTTCTGCTTTTCCTTTAATCTTCCTGTTCTGTATGATTCGTTCTCTTTCCTTTTTCATTTTCGCTCTCTTTTCTTCCAAATTCTTCTTCATAGCCTCTTGTGCTTTCTTGGGTATTTTTGACTTGATTCTTGGATTTACTATCGTAGGTTTGTCTCCTACGGGTATATTTGCAATTTCTCTTTCTGGTACATTTGTCACTTCTTCTACTGGTATATTTGGTGCCATTGTTTCTTCTACTGGCATTTCTGCTTCTTCTACTGGTATATCTGATTCCACTACTGGCATTTCTGCTTCTTCTACTGGTATACTTGTTTCTTCTTGTACTATTATTCTAGGAATATCTTGTTCAATTTGCTCTTTTGGCTTAATAGGCAATGGTATTTCTTCTTCTCTACCAGTTAATGGTCTTCGCTGTACCTTGTACCCTATGCCTCCTCTGTTTTTATTCTTCTTTTGTCGCAACATTTTGGTGTGTAATTCTTCCCCTTGTTCCACTGTTTCCTGGGGTTTTGTTTCCATAGCTGCTTCTAATTCAGCTGCCTCTTTCAGCTCATCTGCCAAACTACGTGGAAGTGGTGTCCTCACGAGTATACTGCGAGAGCTCCTGGTTGATCTACCTCTTGATTCTGGTTTATATGGGCTTTTAAGTAGTTCTGGTGTTGATTCTCTTTTTCTTTCTTCTATTCTTTCTCTATTCCTTTTAATTTCATTGATATCATCATCGCTCAGTGATTCAGCTGTTATAAAATCAGCTGTTCTAGCCAGTTGGCTTCAACCTCTGTTAGATCTTTTTGATTTTGTAAAAGTGTTCTGTTTTCTTTCCTTTTGTCCCTTTCCTTGTTTTGCTTCAGTCTTTTTGCTGCTGTAACATCATCTGGGGTTTTGTCTTTGTTGATTATTCTTTTTGCCTTGTTTATTTCACTATTGCATTTCTTAATAACTTTCTTGGAAATTGCTATTTTGGTAGTTAGGTGTGTGATTTGTTCATCTAAATCCTGTTTCATCTGAACTAGGATATCATAGGTCTCTGTGTTTAAGCGTGGATTGACTTCAACTTCTATAGGAGATTCGGCTGGTGCTGCAAACATTTCTTCTTGCTGTAATCTAAGTGCTTCTTGCTCTCTTGCTTCTTGCTGTAATCTAAGTGCTTCTTGCTCTCTTGCTTCTTGTTGTATTCTTAATAGTTCTTCTTGATTTTTTGCTTCTTCTCTTTCTCTTCTCAGTTTTTCCTGTTCTTTTTGTACTCTTAATACTTCCTCTTGTTGCCGTTTTAAATCTTCTTGTTGTTTTCTTAGTATTTTCTGTCTCTCTTTTTCTGCTATTCCTTCTTGCTGTTTTTGTACTCTTTCCTGATATCTTTGATTAGCTTCTATCTCTCTTTCTTGTCTTAGTTTTTCGTTCTCTTTTTGCTGTCTTTCTCCTTCT
>LWDP01000052.1:0-15230 GCA_002087915.1 Enterospora canceri
ATTACTATTGTCAACATTACTATTATCATTAGCCACCCTATTATCATTAGCCACCCTATTATCATTAGCTACCCTGTCATTATCAGCTACCCTATTATCATCAGCTACAACATTTGTTACGTGACCAGCCAGTGCCATATCTTTATTTGCATCTGCCTCATCTCTCAATACCGCCATCACATCGAATCTACTCATCAAACTCACTGGCAAATTGACATTCTGCTCCACACTTCTTCCCTGGTTGTATCTTCCTCGTGCTGGATTCGCAGCAGCCACCACTGAACAGCGTGCATTGAGGGTGGTGTTGATTCCCGCTTTGCTGATTGAAATGCACTGCTGCTCCATCACCTCGTGAATTGCAACTCGATCGGTCTCGTCCATTTTGTCGAACTCATCGACGCAACAGAGGCCACCATCAGCCAGAACGAGGGCGCCTCCTTCGAGAAGCCACTCGCCTGTGACGGTGTCTCTGACTACGGCAGCAGTGAGACCGGCAGCACTCGATGATCGCCCAGTGGTGTAGACACCGCGACCAGAGAGAGCAGCTGCTCGCCTGAGCAGCTGGCTCTTTGCAATTCCCGGGTCTCCTACGACCAGGAGGTTGATGTCACCGCGAATGCGCATTCCATCGGCCATTGATGCACCAGGAGACGAGACCAGAACGAGAAGAAGAAGCTTCTTCAGGTCGACCAGGCCGTAGATTTCCGGGGCGAACGAGTCGACCAGTTTCCTGCTGCTCGTGGCCGCTGGCCGAGCCACTGCGACCGAATGGGCCACCTTCATCCCAAGCACCACCGTCTCGTTCAGCAGCCCCGCTCCCATTCGCCACTGCCCAAAGTGCGGCCGAGGCAGCAGAATTCCGGAGACGTCGACTCGTTCGCCAGGGCGAGTGGTCTCGGCTGACTGGTCGAAGACGTCGACTGAGACGGTGCGGGGGACGGCGCCAGGCGGCACCGCAGTCGTCTCCTCCTGCAGCAGCAGCCGCTGCTGGCGCACGAAGCGGGAGCCACGCGAGACGAGGCAGAGGGCACCGCGAATCCGCATCGATCGGCATCGGATGCTCCTGCACTCGTCCAGCAGGTCGAACGAGTCTGCGTCCTCGATCTGCTGATACGTCTCAGTCCCACACGCCTCGCAAATGTACGTTGCCACCCTGATCGACGGCTTCGTCTGAGAGGAGCGGACCACGATCCCAGGAAACGAGACCACCGTTCCAATTCGACTGCTTCGTAGGCCACGAAGTGGAACGGATTCGACGAAGTCGAAGAGGGCGATGGAGTAGTCGCGGACGAGGAAGCCCAGGGCAGCTGAGACGGGTGAGTCGGGGTGCTTCTCTTTGAATCGGCTGATTCGGTGCTGAGCAAATGGAGAGGGCGAGGTGACGTCGTAGTCGAATCGGATTTCATCGACTACGCCGTAGAGGAGGCGGAGATACGTCGGCGTGTTTCGGGAGACGCGGCCGTGGAGGGACGCGTCGAAGAGGGCGAGGTCGCGCAGGTTGACGTCAATCTGCTTCTGGTTGGTTGCAACGGCACTGAGGTATTTGAAGTCATCGGAGCCAGGCTCCTTGAAAAAGAGCAGGAACCGTTTTAGGGCATCGCGGTCATCTTCGTAGGAGACATCGATGTGGACAGCAACGAGGTCCTTTTGTTGTACGGCTGTTTGTTTTAGTTTATGAGGTATCTGCTGCATTGGGGTGAAAAAATGGAGAGGTAGGTTAAGATAGATTGTATTGTAATTTGTTCGTATTGTAATTTGTTCGTATGATAATTTGTTCGTATGGTAATTTGTTCGTATTGTAATTTGTTCGTATGGTAATTTGTTCGTATGATAATTTGTTTATACGATAATTTGTTTATACGATAATTTGTTCGTATGATAGTTCGCATTGTAATTTGTTCGTATGATAGTTCGCATTGTAATTTGTTTATATGGTCTACACTCTACTTACCCTCTACTTACCTTACTATCTCCTAGAACCCTTCTTTATCATCATTCTTTCTGCTCATTATGATGTTGTAAAACAGTACCACCACTATGTATGCTACAATAAGTGTAAATCCAATAGCACAGTATACCACATTCCTCTTCCTACTATTGTCTTCTACTATTTCTGTACTATCATCGCATAGTGGTATGTTACGAACCTCTTTATCCTCTACTACACTTGAATAGTTCAGTTTATCCAAATTCAACTTCTTCCTAAACACTTCATTGAATCCATTTTGAATCTGCAGGTTCTTGGTGTGNCCCTCTACTTACCTTACTATCTCCTAGAACCCTTCTTTATCATCATTCTTTCTGCTCATTATGATGTTGTAAAACAGTACCACCACTATGTATGCTACAATAAGTGTAAATCCAATAGCACAGTATACCACATTCCTCTTCCTACTATTGTCTTCTACTATTTCTGTACTATCATCGCATAGTGGTATGTTACGAACCTCTTTATCCTCTACTACACTTGAATAGTTCAGTTTATCCAAATTCAACTTCTTCCTAAACACTTCATTGAATCCATTTTGAATCTGCAGGTTCTTGGTGTGTCTTTCTTGCATCCTCTTCATTTCTGCTCGAAGCGCAGCCACCTCTACAGCATAGTTTAACATGAATACGGTTTTGTGATTCACGTTCCACCAGGCCGTGTAGCTTTGAACGTCATCATTGCTACTTCTTAGAAACATAACTATTTCGTAGGGTGTGAAGAGCTTCAGCAACAACTGTTCGACAACCTTTCTTTCTCTACCTATTTTGGGTCTGATGATATCGATCAGTCTATCCAGAAATCTGTTTGTGTTTCCATTATCCATGCAAGTATTCAGTTCCCACCTCTCTAACCTGAGTAATTTCAGTATAGTTCTTTTTATGGTATAGTCTTCTACATTAACAGTGATATTTACAAACTTCTGAAAAACATCAACCTCCATGTCCTTTGTTACTGCAATTAATCCAGCGGCTCGTTCGTGACCGGCGTGTGCAGCCAGAATGTCGTATTCTTCCAGATTCATTCTCTGTCCAGCTACGTTATTTAACCTACTGATTTTAATACTGTTAAATTTGGTAGAGTTGTTCCTTATTTTGATTGAGTGATTCAGGGTTGCACTGTGTTTGATTACGTACTGCACTTTTGCGGCTAGAATTACATTATCGATGTTTCTATTTACCGTTTCATATTCCAGCGTACAGAAAAAATAGAGCAATTTGTAGTCGAATTTGTTGCCAAATAACTGAGTATCATTCTTTTTACCCTCAATAAATTGATACACTCTCATAATGTCATTTTGATCCTGATCAAAATACTCTCTTATATCAAATTCAAAGGCTATTCCGTAGTCATTGAGTATGTTTATGGCGTATCTGTTTGCAAATGAACTCACTAATGCATTTGGGAAGTTGTCTTCAGCAAATTCATCAAACCCAAGTACTCTTCTCTCATCCATCAGTCGTAGGATGGTTCCAGGCGTGGTAGTGCTGATGTATAGGTCGTCTATGCTGTAATCAAGACGGATTTCAAGATTATAGGCACAGTAATGAACTAGTAGAAATACAAATCCAATTAACGTTTTCATATTAGGGGCTCCTTAATAAATTATTGAGTATTACTGTCATATCACTAAAATCGGTTATTTCATCCATTTATATAAAATGCGATCGGACATCATCCACCAGCTGCTGGGCCACTTCCCTTGATGAATTCATCGTAATTGGCTCCAGGCGTAAACTTTTTATCCAAATTGCTCTCATCCACGTACAGGATGTCCCATAGAAATTTAGCGGTGATTCCTTCCAAACTCACCTCATTCACGAGCAGACAGAGACGCTCTCCATTTTCATTCACGAGCAGATCGTCTGCGCTCTTCCCAAACTCCTTCATCCTGAACTGCGTCAGCATCCCACTCGATTGGGAGTCGAACTCGTTTGCACTCAGAGACAGCTCCTCCTCTAAGTCGTACCAAAACTGCTTGAATCCCTGATCAACCATTTGAACGGGATAAAGCTTGTACTCGAAATCATCGATCAGATACACATTTGTGTTACCAAGGAATGTGCACTCGTACGATCTACCAGTCATCAGATTGGAAGATTTGACGAGCTTTTTGCTCGATCCGTGTTTCCCAGGCTTCGATACTGAAAATGTAAGCACCTTGAAGAAGTTGATTCGCTTATCCTTCACCTCTGCAAATTTGTTACCCAATTTCAGTTCTTTACCGTCGGTCACAGTTGTGCGCATTGTGGGGTAAAAATTAGCAAAATTTTAGGTACAGTTTGCCTACGATAGTTAATTATGAAAATATGAATGTTGCCTGATTAAAGGGCGCTGTTTCTGGAAACCAGGTCACTGTATCCCCCTATGAATTCTCCTTCTAAAAATATTTTCGGATACGTCTTGTAGGAGTATACGTCTGTGATAGCACTGTCAAGCTCAGGATACTCGAGGTAGTCGTAGACCTTCGCAGACGGAAGTGCAGCTATTGCCTTGGTGCAAAACGGGCATCTTGGCATCGCTAGAATGAATGTTGGTGTCATCTGCAGCACATTGTGGATGATATCCTTCTCTGACATTTTCATAGGGGGTTTATCTGTTTTGTTTTTAGGCTGGTTCTGTTACACTGGTTTTACACTCTCAAATATTGATTAAGTAGTTATTACCAAAATTAGCCAGTTATTAATTCATTATGTTGGGTGTAGCATTTACTGATTATTCATTATCCATAATTGGGGTTCAAGGTAAACCATTTTTTATATAGTCCCTTTGATAGGTTTGACACTTTTCCTGATATCAATTCAGCTATCCGACACATCAGATATCGAATTTCTGGATCATTTCGTTCTCTTCCTCCATCAGGCGCTCGTAGTTCAAAACAGGCATTTCTGGATAGACCATCTGCTTTTTGATGAACTCTCTGGTGTCGATGATGCGCTTGAGGGCATCATTGATTCTTCTACCCCCATTCTGACTCAGGCTACTTTCATTTTTGATCAAAATGCCATCTTCAACCTTTGAGTTGATTTCTGCCTCTGTGATCAGCCGATGCACCAGGCAGCTCACATCCTTCCCAAATATCCCATTCACGTCTTCCAGTCGAATTCGACTGTACGCATTTGCCACTTTTCTGATTCCCTCTTTCAACGCATTTGCTACAAGTCTCCTTGCTACAAAATACAACTTCATTTTTGATACAAATTCATCAAAGTTGCTATGAAGAATCTCATCCAGTTTCTGGATCTCTCCTCTTTTTACTGTTCCGATCAGATTGTAATACGGTAGCAACTCATCATCGTAGTCGTATTTGATGTCCAACTCCCCCTGTAGCAATTTACATAGAATGCTACATTTGGTGATGTTCAATTCCAGCGACTTCTTCCTGTTCAGAATGTCAGCTTCATCTAAGTTCTGTAGACTCTGCCTATAATTACCTAGAACCAGATGGGCGTAACCAGTGTAAAAATAGAACAGGGCTGCCTCTTCCTTCTCGGCCACTGCCTCTATTTCCCTAGTCATTGTGAAGTTGGATACGACTTCACTGAGTAGCTCACTATTGAAGTTGATGAAGTAGTCAAGAAGACAGTTCTGTAGAACCAAAATGCTACACAAATTGCCAAATTCTCTGTTTGTTGCTAGCAGTGTATACAACTCCCCTAGTTTCAGCTTTCCAGTCTCCTTGCTTGCCCAATAGTAGTATCGAATGCATTTGCTGTTGAAATAGTCGTATTCTCTCTCTGAGCCTGACAAGTTGATTTTGCTTAGGAATTCGTAGATTTTGTCAAATTCCTTAGCACTACAGAGCAAGCTTAAATAGAGTGGAGTTAATTCATGAGCCCTATGAACGTGGATTTTCAGCTGTTCGAAGACTTCTTCTGTAGTAGGCGCAGTTCTCATAAAGGTAGTGAAGCCTATTTTGTACAACTTAATGAAGTCTACTTCCTCATTCTTTTCCAGTTTGTTTATTAGCGTGTTGTAGTCTGTGATAGTTTGCATAAGGGTGGAAATAAACAAATAAAATATTCAGGCATATTGATAAGAGTGTTTAACGAGCGAGGATGGTGTTGATTTGATGTAGGATATCCTTTATGATGGCTGTTTCATCATGTTGCTGATTAATACACTGCATCATGTTCAATGATGAGTGCATTGGATCAAATCCATTGATACTGCAATATTGTAGAAAGTTGAATGAGTAAACCTGGTAGAATATTGTTGTGTAGGAGATCAGTCTCAATTGGAATACTATTTCATCAGTAAACTTCTTAAGGATCTCTTTCAAGACTGTTATCTGTTCGGAAGTGAGGCTGTATGTTTCCATTACGTATATAATATACCTTGCTTTTGGTGTCAGGTTTCTTTCTCTGTTATGGAGAAGTGTGCATAATGAAATGAATTCATCCTTGGATTTGTTCAATGCGTACCAGGTTGGTTTACAGTGATTCAAATTGTAGGATACGCATTGATGAAATACTCCGATGTATTCAGGTAGTGCTGCGGCAAAGCACTTCATGATAAAGTATCCAACTAATGAAAATTCAGTTATCATATTCAGGTATAAAATATTTATTCAATTTCAACCATCTCGCAAACTGTACCTATTTTATTCGCCAATTCGTTGATTTTATTCTCGTATTCTGCATATTTGTTTTTCAATTTCTCCCTTTTCTGATCATCTTTTATTTCCTCAATATAATGTTTGAAGCGTCTCAATAGCTCCAGATTTATTGCAAATTGATCAATGTGAAATCTGTTTACTTCCACATCCTCATTTGACAACAAACTATCGATTTTATTCATTCTCGTGTTTATTATGTAGTAAAAATACCAGTCTTTGTTTCCTGTCTGATTTTCTGGATTGCTTCTGTGTCTCTTGTAGTAGTCTATTTTGATTTTAAGATGGTTGTTTAAGTCGGTTATGTGTTCATCTTCATTATTTGCAGCTGTAATAAGAAATTCTAATAAAAACATTAACATATTCAGGTATAAAATATTCAATGCTCTTTTAACTTAATAAGTTGCCAATGTTGAGTAAACCATTAAGTTCTTTGCTATACACAGACAGTGTTTTCAGGTCTTCTTCCAAATTTCTAAACATTTCCTCAGTATTCTGAATGTAACCCATGATTTCATAAGGTATTTCAATATCTGATCCATCATCTTTCGTTATTTGCTGTATTTCAGTACAATAGTGATCTGTTATCAGTTTAAAATGTCCGATGTCATACAGGAACTTTCTACAAGCACTGATTTTTTTACTTGCTGTTTTCAGTTCATTAATCAAATCTACCTTTTCATTTTCGAAAGTTTCCTTGTCTGTTACACCACTATCGTATTTGTCCTTGATATATGTCATGTCATTTTTGTATTTAGTAATATACCATTCAACTTCATACACCTTGCACTTCACTTTCCTTCTTTGGATATCCTCGTACATATTTTTGATTTCATTTTCCTGGTCATCTGGAGTCATTTCCTGAAACCCATTCAATTTTTTGGCCTGTTTTTTGGTCATGTGTTGGGTTGCCTCCTTGTCGAGCTTGAATTTAGTGCTTATTCCATCTAATGTCGCATTGTAGAACATGCTGCTCAAGCTTTCAGCAGATAATGCACAGATTACAAACGAGATCAGCAACATAAGGTATAAAAATGTTTGATTTTTATTTAAATTTGTCGGAATTAGTAAAACAATATCAATTATAAATATTTTAATGTACAATTGTCATACAGATTTCTAATCAAATTCTCATATTTTGCAAAAAACACAGTGATGATTTCCTTTTCCTTAAACAACATTTCATCCCAGTACTGGTTTATTTCAATCCATATACCTATTTCATTTAAACTACGATTCTCGATGGCTTTGTCTCCCTTAGATAAGCCATTGCTTCTATTCGCACATGGGCAATCATAATTGCCAACAATTTCACATCAATCAAATTACAACCCAATTTAACCAGACAGTCCACCATTGGTTGTTTTATCTGGTTAATACATCGAATCACAGTTGTTTCATACTTCTCCATTGTCACACGGGTTTTCATTTCGGACAATCTTTCAGCAATAATTTTCAGGTACTTAATCCTGGCATCAAAATCATCCGTTGATACATCATTCATCATTATTTTGATTCCTAGACGGTGTATTGCATCCTTCCTATCTTGAAATGTCAAGGTTTCATTGAATGTTTTCAGTTGATCAAAATTCTGCTGCTTTTTCGTTTCCAATTCTTCTGATAACGTTATTTTGGTGTACTCTATCACCTTTTCCACTTTATGTTTCAATCTACCCATCTTATTGCTAATTTAGCAGGATTTGCTACCATCAATAACGGGTTACTGGTTGTTTGAAATGATGCTGTAACAAATACCAGATAAGAAAACATGGGTAAAATAATATCAAATAGTCAATATTAGTCAAATGTGTCTAACGTCTTAAAGGAAAACTTTGTGAGGAAATGTTTGTAGGATACCTGAATTGATACCAGGAAAAGTGTCAAACCTGTCAAAAGGATTATCTGATTACCTTGAACTCCAAATTGTGGACAGCGAATCACCAGTAAATGCTACACCCAACAAGGTTGATCAATGGTATATTTAATAGGCATGTATAAGAAAGAAACGGGAAATTTTATCCAATGTATGTGTCTACATAACCATCATATAAATCAGAAGAATGATGTAGGTACATGATCAGAAAGATTGAATAAAGTCTTATCTTAATTACCCAGTTAACTCAGTGTCATTTTGTTATTCCATTGGGAATAATTGTATCAGTTGCCTATATTTCTTCTGCAACAGTTCCAAGTTTTTAGTCTGTTTAACATGATCCTCTTCGCATTCCTTTCCAACATCATAATACTTCTGTATCCTACCTATTTTCACACTTGCTTCATCCAAATCATCAATCGTAGACATCACATTTTCTATTACCATATCACTAACGCTGAACAAATCAGACTTAGCGTATGTCAATCCAGCAAATTCTCTGATCATATGATAAGTTTGTTTACACTGATTCATTAAAATTTGAATCAAATTGTAATAGAATGTTTGCGATGATATGTAACACATTGCATACTCATTTTTTTGTTGTATTACTTCAGTCATCAAATCATTAAGTGTTTGATCAACCATATCGTAGGTTGTCGTACAACTGTTGATTTTATTGTTAAGATTCAATAAGAACGTTTCTTGCTCATAAAATGACTTGTTATCAATCAAATTCAGGATTATAGCATGGTTTCTATCAGAAACCTTAATGGCAGTACGTGCACAATTTGTCGTATAGTTAGTAAGTTGAACAACTACCTCTGCCAGTGACAATGCATCCAGTTGTTTATCACTAGTGCTACTGATTCTACAGACATACAGCAACATCAAATACAATTGACTAAACATGGGTTGTGATATTACAGTTAAATTTATACGAAGTATTGAATAATTAATATACTTTGCTGAAGTATTATTTTATTAATTCACATCATTGCGTGATCTACAAATATTTTATTATGGTCGTTGTTGGATAACTGACTGATATCAGTAAGGTGCCAGGTATATCAAAGGGTTTGGATAAGAAATGCGTTTTCTTGAATCCTAATCATGATCAATGTCCTCAAACAAGTCCACATAAAATATCACAATAATGATCAATGATCTCATTCACAACTTAATGTTCAGGAAAATACGCAAATGCAGGTTACCTCAATAAATGATTATAGTTAAGAAAGACAGAGTTAAGAAAATTGACTTTAAAGATCTTGAAAAATGCCATGGTGTCTAATATTTATCAATCCCGACATTACCTAAGATATGAGCTTCAACAGAAGCACCCAATAATTCCATTATCAATACTTTTGCATGTCACCAAACCTGATAGAAATGACTAGATGTATTTTATCGAATACAGTAGCTATTGTTGCTATGCATTTCTATTTACTTCTATATATTTGGGATCACTTGTTGTTTACAGTTTCATCATTCTATTGGCTGTTTATCAATAAAAACATAAATATTGTTTACCCATGTCAACATTGTTACATTACGTCTTAACCTGGCTTGCTGTGCCACAGAAAATGATTGCTAAGCTCCTGTGCTACCTAAACCATCACATCAACTCCACTGCTATTTCAGTAGTCTTCTGCACCATTCTACTATGCATTGGTATCCATTCTTTGCTGATAAAAAAGCCAGAGAGAAAGAAAGTGTTTTTTGTGGGAAGGAGGGAATCAGGGAAGACCACGGCCCTGCTTCAGATTCTACTGAAGAAAAAAGACAGGCGAATCAGGGCAGTGAAGAGGACGACACCGACGCTGATTCAGCACAGCACCGTCATCAACGACCTTGAGATCGTCGAGGTCGAACAGAGCGACGAGAAAGACGTTTTGAAGAAGTTTTCGATAAATGGCAGGGATAAGTTCATCTTCTTCCTGCGAGATGACGATGAGACGTATCCACAGCTACTGGGCAACTTCGATATTCATTTTGTGATGTGGAAGAAGGTGAAACACGAGCCACGAAATGACATTTTGTACCTGAATGAGGACGCAGTTGCTCTCATCGATTTGCTCTATAAGAATTGCTGAAACGGTGCGCTTATTTGTTTATTTCTAGCATTTCACCAAACATGGCGTAGAATTGGATTCTACTGCTGTTTCCTTGACTCATTCTGTGTTGATAGGCGCCTATGATTCTTAAAAACTCATAATTGTCGCTGTCTTTGGCTATTGAAAAGAGTCCATTCATTATTTCAGAATAGTCGTATTTGTGAGAGAAGAGCTCCTCTGCATTTGCAATGAGCTCATTCGTCTCCTTCCTAGTGATGATGTCGACTATTCTTAGTAGCTTCTTCCTGTTTGGCACACCATTTATGCTATAAAGAAAGTTGTCATCGATTCTGAAGGCATCACTGCTGACGCCCAGAACACCTTGCAGAATGTTCAGACAGCTCCTGAAGTCTCCCCGACTCAGTTCAACCAATGCCTCCTTCCCAGACTGCGTCAGATGAATATTCTCATTCTGACAAATTTGATCAAGTAGGGAATCAAATTTGGCTATTCCAATTCGGTCAAACTTCAAAATAGCCATCCTGGACTGAATTGCTTCAATCATTTTTGACACTTCGTTGCAAATCAAGATGAATTTGGTACTTTTGGTCTCAATGATGCGCCTGAGTGCCTGTTGTGCCGCAGTAGTCAGATTGTCGCATTCATCGAGTATCACTAATTTAGAGTCACATGCCACCTGCGTGAATCCCTTAATTCTGTTTCGTACCACATCAATTCCCCTCTCATCACTTGCATTCAATTCCAATACTCCTTCATACTTCTTGCTCAATATTTTTGCAATGGTTGTCTTCCCAGTCCCAGGTGGCCCACAAAGCAGAATATGTGGATGATCATCCCGTAGATTACGTAGTATCTTCACAACTGGTTCATTTCCAATTACATCCTCCAATTTAGCTGGCCTGTATTTTTCAGTCAGAAGCAGTGCCATGGGATCAAAATGTTTTCAATTCTTCTTTTCACTAAGTTGCTTCCCACAACCAATAACTGGGCATGTTTTACTACTTCTTCTTATTTCATCCATAATGGCCTTTCTTTCAAATCTATGGCCACAAGTAGAAGCATATTCGTCTTCTATCTCAGCCTGAGTCAAAGGACAGCGTCCACTTCTTTTGAACTCTTCCACGTCCTCAGTCTCGTTTCTCTTTACCACAACCTTAATTCTACTAGGATTAAGCAATTTATCTGGATTTATACAGGCCTCAATCTGCTGCAGAATGTGCATTTCAATAGTGTCATCTACCTTCATATCGAAGTTTTTAATAAGTTCCTGTATTCTCATCATGATATCCTTCCTCTCTTTCATCACATCCAAAAAGACGCTGTTCCTCATTTTGTGGGCCCATAAATTATGTCGAAGGCAATCAGAAGAATCACTGGCAACACAACAGATATCAACTACGGTACACACACGTTTTCAGCTCCAAATACACTATGTAGACGTGTCTACGATGGCTTCAATATCTGTAGCAAGTGCCTGTGGACATTTGTGACTGAAAAATCATTAAAAATCCACAATGGATGTTGTAAAGGGGGAAACCTGAAAATATTCTACGAATGCGAGTTTAAGGAAGGAAAACATGGGAAAATTGGATTCACCAGAATAAACAGGCTGAGTAACAAACAGACATTGGCTGCACTTGGAGACGCATTTATAAGACAGAAGACTGTCTACTGTGAGCTGAATCTCTATGAATTCTACGCAGCAGTGGACTTGGAATCGCATGAAATTATGGGATATTTTTCAAGGCACAGCCAGTTGGAGAATTCACTTAGTTGCCTAGTTGTTTTCCCACCGTATCAAGGATGCGGAATAGGGACACTTTTGATTGATTTATCGCAGCAGAAGGCTATTACAAGGAGCAATGGAATCGAATACTCAGATCCAAATAAGATATATGTTCCACTTGGTCCAGAAAGGCCACTTTCAGATACAGCCTATCTCTGCTACAAGAATTACTGGGCTGTCAAGACAGCTGGAGCCAGAACAGTACAAGAAGTGGCTGAAAAGGAGAACATTGGGCTGGAAGATGCTGTAGTTGGATTGGAGGCGAATGGATTCGACTTCAATGAATGGCGCATAAAGAAGAAAATGCCTAGGAGAAAATTGAAGAGGGAACTTCCTGATAAATTAGTCAGGTGATTTAACTGTTTTATGCAGTGTAACATCCCTTTTCGTCAGCCACCTTTTCCAATTTCATTGCTTTAGCCAATTTCTGGTAGATTTCGTATCTTTTTTTGCTCTTATCAATATTGTTGTTGTTCTTGCATTCCAGTTCTCCATTAATGGCCTTGGTGCTGTATCCAAAGTGGTCTGGTCCCACTCCTTCCTTTCCTTCGACATTTGTCTTCCAGAACCACTCTGATACCCCGTACGCCTTCTCAGTGACCTTGGCAACCTGGTCTGGATCATCAAACAGTGATGTATTCTGATACAATTTCTGGGATGCTGCCTTGTAGTTATCAGGCCAACTCAGCTGAATGAATCCTCTACCATAGTACTGCTTTCCTGGTGCACCCTGATCTGATCCATATTTACCCGCACATTTATCACCAGCACAATCTATTTCTTCCACAAATTGGAATCCTCCACTTTCATGGGCACATTGTGCTATGAATTGACATGCCATTGCCTTATCCTGAAACCCCTTGTTTACTCCATCTACCATTGCATCCAAATACTCATCTTTTGGCTGGAATCCAGACTCCTTCATTGCTCCACTTAGTGTCTCTTTATCTATGATTGATCCACCTGATGATCCCTTTTTATCATCTGATTTCTTATCATCAGGTTGTTTTGGCTGATTTGATGGTGATGAAGATGCTGGTTGTGATGATGGTGATGAAGATGGTTTGGCACCACCTGCTGAACTAGATTGTTGAGGAGAGGATGGTGCATTTCCAGCTGAAGTTGGTTGAGGAGAAGGTGAACTAGATGGTGATGGTGATGGCGATGGTGATGGCGAAGCAGATGGCGATGGCGATGGTGAAGCAGATGGTGATGGTGATGGTGAGCTGCCTGATGAAGAAGGAGAGCTACCAGGGCTACCTGAGCCACTACTTGCTCCACTTGGACTACTTGGACTACTTGATGCTCCTGGTGCTCCTGGACTGCTTGATGCTGCTCCCTTGGTATTTGGTTTTTCTGGTGATGCTGTCTGTGGTGCCTGTCCTGGACCAGTGTATTCCAATTTCAATTCTTTTGGTCCAACTTTCTCAGTGACCGTCTTTGTCATTGTAACTGCCCGTGCCTTATTGATCAAATCAGATAATGTACTGATAAGCTTATCAGTATCACCAATTGTTTTGGATGGTTCCATCTGACTCTTAGTTGAATTGCGTCCATTTTGTTGCTTGTTTTGTAATGAATCTGTTCTATAGACTGTGACTGTTTTGGTCTTTTTTGATTCCTTAGGCTTCTTGCTCTTTTTTGGTTTTTGGGCTGATTTCTTGGGAGATTTCGTATCTGATTCCTCCTGCTTCTTTCTAGGTGGCTTTTTGGCTGATTTGTTCTTTGATTTCTTAGGGCTTTTCTTTTTGCTCTTTTTATGCTGATTCTTGCTTGTAAAATCGTCTAAGTTGCTGATATTCTTGTTATTCTTCCAATTGTCTTCAAGTAAAGCAAGGTCATCCTCCAAACTCATTGATTCACTGATGGAATCATCATCTGACTGACCACAGCTTACTTTACCACCAATAAATTCACACATTGTTCCAGCAGGACATGGCATCGTGATCCACTGGCCGCTTTTGTCACACATTTTCATTTCATTACCGGTGCACTCGCTGGATCCAGCAGAACACACGGATTTCGATAGTGTTCCTGGTATTAGCAGAAATAGATTCATATCCATGGACCTGAGATATGTTTTAAAAACACTGTTTCAAGTATACAACAAAAGCAAAATCTATAGGTTGTTTTGGATATTGATCAAATGGTTAATATATGATAAATGTATGTAACATTGGTATTGTGAAAGATACAGAGAGGATGTAGAAGTGGATGGTGTCAGGAAAGAGTAATGATGAAATATGATCAATAATGTATGATATTTCTGTCAGGATATCACGTAATGACATGTAGATAAAATATACAAGTATATGATGGAGTGGTTGAATAATAAATGGGATTTTGAAATTTATTGGTATTTTTATGGGATAATATTGAAAAATAAGTATGAACACATCAATACAGTATAAGAAAACCTATGACACTAGATAACTGCCTCTTTTAAATGCTATTCGTTGGTTTATGACAGGCTACCACATAAAAAGATAATCTTTGTGTTAAAAACAAGGGTGTTCAAACAGGAAAAACAGGAATAATTATTTAGTTCACCCTTTTTAATTTTATTTTTAATTCCCCCTATGTTGTTAGTTTATATCATTCTAGTATTGACAAAAGCGTATAAGATTGTCACTAAGCCTACACTTGACAGTCCATGTTTTCTACATGGTTGTTTTTGGCATAATAACATTGAAATTGATCTATCAATCAAAAGAATGCTATTTACGAATGATGCGATTGAATTGGATATTGTACAATCGCAGGAGACCATAGACCTCAGGCCATATGAAAATGCTTCAAATAATACAGAATTGGTAGCTTGCAAAGAATGCATTGAATCCTTTAGACTTATTTCAGAATGGTACTTCAGCAGCTATAATTCATTAGAACTG
>LWDP01000053.1:0-13885 GCA_002087915.1 Enterospora canceri
ACTTCAGGTATTTGCTGAGTATGGCTTGCGACATGAGCAGCTTTGCCTGTTGATCACTGATGGTGCCTCCTACAACATCCGTTGGTGTCGGTTGTTCTCGGGCCATTACATCAACTGTCTGCACGTCACCTGCTTTGCGCACATCCTGCATAACATGTCTGAGGAAATATTTAGACGTTATCAGGGTGTATTGCAATTTATTGAAACGTTTAGCCACGTTTTGAGCAGGAACCCTGAAGCTACATCATTTTTCAGGTCGCTTGGAAAGTTCGAACATCCAATACGTGTTCGGTGGGGTACACTGTTAAGGGCAACGAACTTCATCAACACCTATTTTGATCACATATTGATATTTTGTGATCAGAATAGGTCAGGTATCAAAAGTGACAGTTTCAAACTGTTGGATATACAGTCCAGGAATCTTGATATTAAGGATAATATTAAAGAAATATCGGACTGCTATGGACACTTACCTGACCTCATAAAGAGGGTTGAGAAACGGTCTTTCTCGATTGAGGAAGCATATGACATGGGTTCAAAAATTAAGTTTCGAAATGATCCGATCAATTTGATGGGTTATTACACAAAGAAATTTAATAAGAACCTGATAAGCGAAATTTGTAACAACACAATTACAGGTGTTGGGAACGGACAAATTGATCGCCTGAAGAAATGTCCATCAACATCTGTTGAGGTGGAGCGGTCATTTTCTATGGTGACCAAAATGATGGCAAAGGATCGAAATTTCGACATGGCCAACTTTGAGGCTTACGTTATGATCAGATACAATAAAATGTGATGAGAAATATTATTTTTTAAAATCTCATAAATTCTGGACAAACATACCGAGGTATAGTTCTATTACGTGCGCATGACGAAAAATTGTATTCAGGGGTAAAACCATTATTTTTTCGGCCACATTTATCCTAAGCGCTCATTGCCTAGGTTTGGATAAAAACTTTACTACCCTCATTTACAAGGTAACAATTATATATTACACATTACCTATTAACATCATATTAATATAGTAAGGTTTTTGAATTGGACGTAATCTTTATTGACATAAATATAAACAGAAATCACCAAACCCCATTTTGTAAACATTCTGAAACAAACCTGTTTGCTTGGGTTTTTGAAAGTACTACGTCTTTCATTGAGGTAAAGCTACCTACAAGTGTTTTATGGTGTCATGTTTGCTAGCTGGTGTTATTTGCCTTTGTTTACTTTTCCGGGTTGCCCTAATAAGTACGTCATATTTAAGAGTAATAATGTGTTTGATTAGACACGTGTTTACTGGCTGACTGATGTCAACAAATTGTCAAACCTGTCAAAGGAACTGTGCGAAACCTGATTTTCTAAGCCACAATTGGCATTAAATGCTACATCCTATTGTAGGCGCAACATGTCATCCAATTGAGAATTCCAAACAAATAATAAATAAGATATGTTTTGAGGAATTACCGTTGTGTCGATAAAGAATAATGAACGTAGAACGAATGGAATACTGGCATCAGATGATCAATCAGATAGTTTATATAAATGGTCACGATAGTGATCAGCTAATAATTCCTATATTCTAATTTATCTGCTCAAACGAAACAGTTCCTTGAGTATTCCTTTAGACCACTTTGCATAGTATGCTCATATCATCATTCGTTCAAGACACATAACATATTAAAGGCATTGATATATTTTTGATCAACAGTTTGTAGTTATGAACAGTGGAAAACCTTGAGAAATCAACGAGTAAATTATCTAATCACAAATATGTCCGTGTAAAAGACTGCTACAATCCTGCATTAGTCAACAGTCATTCACTATAAAAACCATTTTCTATTAGTTTTTAACAATAAAAAGCTGAAATCCTAAAAAAACACTTACACAACACTATTTTAACTACAATACTTTATATGTTCCAGTACTCTTTGCACATATTACGCTCATAAGAAACATATTTACCTTAAAACAAACAACCAAATTCCTGTTTATACAAAAAATCATCTCAAATAACCATGGGAATTTCACGGTTATCCTATTTACTACAAACTTACAATATCGTATTGAATACTTCTGTAACCAATCTCATTACAATACTGCCTGTTCTGTTAGGTAGGAGAAACTGATTATCTGTATCGTTGTATACACTGTCTATTGAGGACTCCAGTTCCATTCTTGTCATTTTCAAAATGATGTTTCTTTTATAGTCATTACTGAATAGGACTGTCACTTTTTATGTTCTTGTGAATAACCATTTGATCCTTCTCCTATTCAGTAATGCCACTATCTATTCCCAATATAGTATAAGAATCAGTGAATTTGCACCTGACATACTTTTTACTTGATTGAATATCCTGTTACCACATGTAGCCAACCTATAACTCTTATAAATAACTCCCTTGCACTAATAAATCACACCTTAATCGCTTGATGAAACATCTCTATTTTTAAACAAATAAATCAGTCTCATCTGCCCTTTTTTTTATCAAAATTTACCTCTCAAATATTAATCAAATTATGCCAAAATCACCTTATTCCCTCCATATATCTTTTTTTCTGCATTCTTTACTCCATTCATACCTGAATCAGCCATAGAATGCCTTTGTTTGTGTTTTGTTTTGATTCGCTTAAAATTGAAACAAAGGGGAGCCCATGTTCAGCAAGCAGATTTACACACTCGACTTCACACTTGAAGAAACAAGCAAACACAGCCTGGGACTCGGTCTCAACCTGGAGAAAGAACACGCGTGCCACGACAGTGCACGATCCCACTGCCTGGCGCCAGCCAGCACCACTGAGAAAACAAAGCCAAGACAGTACACATTTGAGGAATGTTACACTGCCGTAACAACTCAGATTGAGAGACACCTTGGAAAGCTATCAGCAGCCAAAGTAGCAGACATGACTGAGATCCTATGCACTCTTCACGCCAATCTGCGAAATATGACACCTGTCCAGCAGAAGTCACACATGAAGGTCGTCCTAGAAGCGTACAACAGCCTCATTGTCTTCTATAAGAAGACTATTGAGCAGATTGAGCAGCATCAGCCGAATAAGCCAGTCGATAAGTCTATTGATAAGGATAAGTCTAATAAGCACAATAATGATAATAGCTGGTGTAGTGACAATTGCTACCAGCATAGAGCTGGAATTAGACAGATCCATTCTGGGAGAGCGGATCTGTTTGGTGCGATGTCGCGCAACCTGACGACGTACTGTAGGAAGTACGCCCTGCTGAGAGAGAGGCTGTAGAGGGCTACTTGAATAAATTGGAGGAATATTTGTTCATAGGAAATAGTCTGGGATTCGACTGGACATGAAGTCTTCTACCCTGTTTGGAGACGGCTCAAACTGCGTGAAGTCGTAGGTGCCGTTCTCATTCAGCTCCATCAACGCAGCCATGTTTCCACAGCGGTAGCAGTAGTTTGGTGCCGTGAATATCGTAACACACGCCTTGTCGTGGTTCCACAGAAACCCGTCATTTACGATCTGGTGCCCCCTACAAATCATTCTGATTCCATTTTTGGTCGCAAACTTGTCAGTCACGTCCTTCCCAAAGCAGTAGCCTGCGCCTCGTGGCGAGACACCCCATCCGTCTTCCTCGTACGGATCAGACCAGAGCAAGTCGCACATCGCCCCTGAGTGTGGGATTTCAATCCGCCTATCAATTTGTCTCAGGTCGTCTATGCTTTCAAAATTGGGGCTTAGACCACCGTGGCAGGCAAAGATGTCTCCACCAACCACTGCTGCAATAGGAAGGTAGTCAAACACGTCTGTGAACTTCTTCCAGACATCCACGTTCGCGTACTTCCTGATGCACTCATCGTAGAAGCCGTAGACCTGCGTAATCTGCCTGGATTCGTGGTTTCCTCGTAGAAGCCAGACGCGGTCAGGATGGAGCACTTTCAGGCAGAGAAGTGTCGCAAATGTCTCCACTGAGTGGTAGCCTCTGTCCACGTAGTCTCCCATGAAGAGATAGTTTACACCTGGGGGCATTCCGCCTATTTTGAAGAGTTCAAGCAGGTCATAGAACTGGCCGTGAGTGTCTCCGCATATTGTGACAGGTGATGGAACAGCAATCACATTCTCCTCCTTGATGAGGATCTCGATGACTTTGGCGCAAAGAGCGCCTACCTCGACCTCATTTGGCTGCTTGCATTGAAGCAGCTTTTCTAACACCCTCTGAAAATCAGTATCCATTTGGGGTAGTAGAAAGGAGATTAGAGAAATAATCAAAAGTGCCCATGAAAAAGAACACCAAGAAGTATCTGTGGACCATAATAGCACTATTACTTATGATGATATTCACTGGTGTCATATATGCACAGCAGAGGAAGATAGATGCGCTGAATGAGAAGAATAATGATATTGATCAAATAGTCAAAAAGAAGCAATCACCAAAAAAGGGGGAGACTGGGACAGAGACAAGGAAGCTGAAGGAGGAGAATAAGCATCTGAATGAAATAAAGCAGATTGTGATTGAGTGGTTCAAGGAGAATGAATTTGATAAAGCAGGACTACTTGATTTGGCCGATAAGATAGGGGTGCAACCGAGTTCAGAGAAGTTTAGAAATATCATTTTGAAAAGGAAAAAGCCTAATAAAATAATGAGGAGGTATTCTAAGATAGAAAGCATATTTGGAAAGAAATTACCAGTAAATAAGGCACTTGGGAACAAACCAAAAGCAAAATCAATAGGTGAAATGGAGGAAAAGAATGAGCCAGAAAGTGCACCAAGAGCCAAAACAGCAGGTCAATTAGCTGAGATGAATCCAAAACAGTTTAAAGAGGAAGGCAGTAAAAAGAAGACTGAATCAGAATCAATAGACGCGCCTGTTGGTAATTCCACTGAGAATGGTTCATTGGAATGGGACAGTGTACATGATCTGGATGTTGAAGAAGATGATCCAATAGAACTATTAAGCGTACTATTTGAAAAGTATACAATAATGGATAAGGGTGATCCAACTCGAGATGCATTAGATACACAAATCCATAATTATATAGAAATTGTGAAACGAACAGTAGATGAAGCATATTTGACCATATCATCAACAGAAAATGAAATAACGGACCTAAAAACTGAAATGTACACAGTTGAGCTTTCACTAAAGGCTTTGAAAGAGGAAAATGAGATTCTGAATGGCGAGAAAGAGGATTTAGTGGTTCAGATAGAGGAGATAAATAAGAAGAATGAGGAATTGAAGAAGAAAATAAAGAAGGCGACAAAGAAATCGTATGAGGAGAGTTCAGGTTCAGTAGAAGAGGAGGAAGAGGCTGTGTCTGAAAAGAAGAGTAAAAGTCCAGTTCCACGGAAATTTATGAGAACAGTGGCCGTAAGTACAGAAGATATATTGGAAGGAGAGGAGGAAGAAGTAAGAAGAAAAGAAAAGAAAGGGAGAACGTCACGTGGATCACCAAAGAAAGAAGCAGAAATTGACGATCTACTTGAAAATTTAGAGTTGCAGCTGTCAGACCTACATATAAAGCACAAAATGTTGAAGGCACGCATGGTAGAAGTTACACAGAAAAACTTCGAATTGGAGGCCTACATTAGCCACTATGATGAAGAATACGGTAAAGCAGCCACGAAAAACATACAATTGAAGCGAGAAAAAGATTTCCTTATTGACAGAATCAAGATGTATGAAGCACTGGAAGAGGAGAAGCGTAATCTACCTAAGGGAGAAACAGGTGTTATAGAAGAAGAAGGAGGGGAAACAGTGTTCTACAACCCAGAATCAGAAAAAGAAGATTAAATATTTGTTCATTATACAGTTTATGTATTTATACCCCTGAAATGAGAACTAAAAAACTACCACGTAGAAAACAAAACAAGCTCGATAAGATAGAAGACTGCTACTACTTCCTGTATTCTACGTGTCAGAGAGGACAAGAATGTGGATTTAGACACAATTTGCTCTCGAAACAGTGTAACATTCTTTGTGATGAATGGGATAGAACTGGCTCATGTCGTGAAGAGTGCCCATTAAGACACTCTCGCTACCATCTAAAGAAGAGTAGAGTGGATGAGATGTGTTACTGGGAGAACCACGGTGGATGCAAGAAGAGATTCTGTGAATTCAAGCACGAAAACGAGGAGAAAGACGAATGGAAGCGTGGTGAAATACAGGACTTGAATGAGGTCAGAAGAGAGAAGAACGAGATTGTGGCTGAGACCCAGGTGGATCCTGAGGAGTTTGAGACTGAGAGAAGGAAGAAGAGACGTGCTAAAATTGAGAACAGTAAAATTAAGAAAGCCAAGCAAATTATGGCACGTAAGCTTAAAAGAGACATGAAAGGAATGGATGCTGGAACACGACTGAATTTCGAGCGTGTTCTGAATTTGATAGAGGGAAAGAAGAGCGAGGATGACGACGATGCCGAACTGCGTGAGTTGGAAGACCTCTGTAAATAAATGGCATTTTAGCCCATTTTTAGATGCACGAAAACAAAATCAACCAAATTGTTGAGCACCTCTGTTCATACATGAAAGGCAAGAAGGAGGAGAAGCAAATAGAAGAGAGGATGGCTGCTCTATTGGAACAAAATGATTTAAACAAGAACGAGATCATGGATGAAATGCTGCTTCTATTTGACAAAATAGCGCCTGAAGAAATCAAACAGCAAATTTATAGGGAAATAAATGAGAACTTCTGAATTGCCATAACCTGCTCCTGAATCCCAATCACATTATCAGTTCGACCTTTTCCAATTCGAATGCGACTCCTCTCTCACCCTCTCCTGCTTTCTTGTAGTAGAAGATGTTTTCAAGGAGTTTCTCTGCGAATGCCTCTACGCCTGTTTCACTGTGGTTGATGTAAACGTGAATCAGATTGTACTTCCTGCTCTTCAGAATTCGCCTAATCCACCCCACGAAGTGCCTCCACTCGTAGTTCACGTGAATGGTGCACTCTCTTTTCTCTGATCTGCTGCTTCCAGCCTTGTACTGCACTTTATACTTGAATCCGCCTTCTCTGTAGTACTTGACCACACTCTTTTGTGTCATTGTTAGTTGGGGAGAGAACAAGTGGACTATTTGATGGACTAACTGGTGTGAGATAACAACAAAATCAAGTAGACTGAAAACAGCAAACACAATTACGGCCACACCTTACTAAACTAAAACACCAATAGCCCACTTCTCTTTTTTCACTATTTTTCCCCCAATGATTTCAACCAAAAATAGAATCCAAACCAGGAACACGGTCCAGAAAAAGAAGGCAGCCTACTCCACCACTGGTGGCAGAAAGCGAATCACCACTCGCAACCCACAGATGCTGCGACTCCAGGCCTTCTTCAAGCGCATCGTTGAGTCATCAGCTGAAATCAGCCCAGTTGTAGCAAGAATTGAGAAGCGCCTACGAAGCACCAATCGAGTCAGACAGCCTGTGAAGATCAGCAGCCTTCTTCGAGAGAAAAAGGACGGATCCACCCCAGTTGTGGTTGCCAAACTCCTTGACGATGAAACAGCCCTTGTGATTCCAAGTGGCCTGAAAATAGTGGCATTGAAGTGGTCTCATTCAGTGGCTCGTAAAATCAGGGAAGCTGGTGGACAGCTCTTTAGCATCGACCAGTTCATGGTTGGATGCGACGGAGACTCCTCCAAGCTCCAGATTGTTCAGACTGATCCAAGCAAGAGAAAGAGCAGCAAGTACTGGGGCCCTGCTCCTGGTGAGAAGGGGTCTGTTGCTTATCCAAGAGACAACACCAAGGGAAAGAACAAGGAGAAGAGGATTGGAATAAAGAAGGCAGTTAAGTTTACACCCCAGGAATGAACAATATCAGGTGGATAACAATAACAGTAGTGTGATAGTAATAATAGTAGTAGTAATAACAGTAATAATAACAGTAATAATAATTAAGAACTAATAAATGACTAGTTGCCAATATGCTTACTATCTATTACTACCACTTTCTCTACTACAATATAGCAACTACACCATTCACACCCTACTATCCCCACTTCTTCTGTCTTATACTCTGCCCCACACCTGCAAGTGGTCTTCTTTCCTACTCCAACTCTATCGTAGGCACATTCAACTACCTCTGATACACTGATATGATCTGATTCTGAGTATAATTGCATCAGATGTATCATACGACTCTTCGTACTGGTGTACTCATCCCCACTGCTACTCCGTAGTATCCTCTCGTACTTCCTCAACAGTCCGTGATACTTGCTACGAATTGTCTCTGGTCTGTCACTCTCATCCAATTCCAGCAAATTGATTAGTTCAAAACTGCCCATTTATTCTGGGCAAATAAAACATGAAACATGTTACGAAACACTTTTATGGCAGATCCATCACCATACACATGCTACTATACTACACTGGAATACTCTCAATATCAGAGGAAAGCAGCTCAAGCGTGCAGACAATACTAATCAAGACGAATAGGAAGATGAAGGTGCCCCTGAGCAAGGGTGGGGTAGTTGAGTTGGACAAGAATAGGGCAAATCAGGCAGCCTTCTCTGCCCAGGGAATCAGGGAGTTGAAGAACATTCTACGTGGCCTGACTAGCAAGAAGAGGAAGGAGAAGGTGGAGAAGGACGAGAGCAGCAGCAGCATCGATGAACAGGGGTTTCTGGGAATGTTTGGTAGTCCAACTGGTAGTCATCAAAATGATAGTCATCAAAATGGCAGTCATCAAAATGGGAAGGAAAACAAGCACCCTGTCAAACAGTCTCTGGTAACGAGGGCAGTGAAACAGAACCTGGGAAGCAGTGGCCACGGCCCTGGGGTGGTTGATAGGCTGAAAAGGGGAATCACGGAACCAAAGCCAAGACGCCGCCTCCTTGGACGCGTTGTCTACGTGATGCTGCTTGTGGCAGTTGGGGCGATCTGCTACCAAATGGGAAAGCGGTCTGAGAGTGAAAACTACCTGAGGGTGCTCCAGCCTGAACAATGAATGAATATTTGGTGGAGTCAGTGTTTATTTATTTGACCAAAAATATTATGAGAATGAACCCACTATGGAGTACCTGCTGACGTCTGATGGCAGCGGCGAGACTGGGAACGGAAGCAGCGACGGCGTGGCGCTGCCCATGGCACCACTTGGTGCCCTGGTTGAGCTGGGACAGCGGTCGAACCAGGGCGTAAGACACGTTCAGGGCGAAACAAAGACGGGTAAGTTAACGAGAGAGGGGGGAGTGGGCCATGTCCACGCCACGCGCGTGATTGCCCTGAGCAGATTCGCAGACGACTTCTACTCGAACCTGCTCGACTGGGCTGGGCCCAATATTTATTACGCGGTGAAGAAGCGCATCTACGCCTACAACTACCACACGGAGGAGTCGGCTGAGATATTCAGGACGCCCTGCAACGTGACGAGCCTGAAGTTCAACTCGGCCTGCGGGGTTCTGGTGGCCGGAACGAGCTCAGGCGCCCTGTTTCAGGTGGGCGAGAAGAGCCACTGCGACGAGGCGGAGAACAAGCGCCTCTGCCCCGTGGCCACGAAGTGGTCGCAGGGAGCCGACTTCTTTGGCGACTTCTTCGTCGCCCAGGACGAGATGGCCACTCCTCATCGGAGCAGAATCGGCGTCATGGACGCAGTTGACTCGCTGGTGGTGACTGGGTCGCGGGACAGGAAGGTGAAGGTCTTCGATCTCAGAACAAACAGCGTCGAACTCGTCTTTGCTGCCCACACGCAGGAGGTCTGCGGGCTGAGCATCAGCGGCCACCGCGTCGCATCGGGCGGAAACGACAACCGCGTCTGCGTCTTCGACCTCAGAAACAGCTGTCGCAGCCTCTTTCGATTCACCGATCACAGGGCGGCCGTGAAGGCAGTGTGCCTGGACAGAAACGTGCTCTATTCAGGGGGTGGATCGGCCGATAAGACGGTGAAGAAGTACGACCTGGGCTGTCCAGGGGGGAGGCTGATTCAGTCGGCCCAATTTGGGTCTCAGGTGACAAACATCCAGACCATTTTGTACCAGAATGAGCCCAGTCTGATTTGCACCTTTGGATACTCCGATGACGACGCCAAGTTGGTGAGTGTCGCCAACAACAAGTTCAGGGTCGTCCAGCAGTTCGTGGGCCACCGAAACAGAGTCATCCACTTTGCGATGAGTGACGACAGGAAGCACTTTGTGACTGGAAGTGGGGATGCCACGATTCGCGTATGGGACGTAAATGATGAGCGGGATGAGCTGAGAATACGATGACTCTTCCTCTGTTGATACGAATTGCCACTCATTCTGGTCACGTTTAGGCCAGTTTCATCTTCCACCGTGACTGATTCAGACCAGTTTCATCCGCCCTTATTTTCTGTCTCCTGTCGTGGCCATGAAGAACACTCACTTTCTGGACAAGCTGTTTTCACCAGTGAAGGGAAACAGGGCGAGCAAGGGAGGAAACGTGGACTTCTACGACATGTTCGAGGGTGACTGTGGTGAGACACAGGCAGATGGAGTCGATGGAATTGATGGAATCGTTGGATCAGCCAATCAGGCCTATAAGTCAGATGCATCATGCACCAATATCAGGCAGCAGGAGTACATTGCCCATAGGAGAAAGAGGAGGGAGTGGCTTGATCAGTTCATGGTGCGAGGAGGAAGCAAATACACGCACGAGAGCAGGCACAAGCACGCAATGAGCAGAATGAGGGCACCAAGTGGCAGATTCCTCACCAAAAGTGAATCAAGGGACATCAGCAAGTGATCAGAAATCAGCTGACCAGAGCTACTCCTTCTTGAATCCCTCCAATGCTTCTTCTATTCCCATGCTTTCTATTTTGGTATTCTGCTGCGTGATGATGTTGCCTGAGACGTACTCCTTGAATCTCTGGTAGCACATCACCTTCTCCTCGATCGTATCTCTCGTCACCAGGCGCATCACATTCACTGCCTGCTTCTGTCCAATGCGATGGGCCCTGTCCATGGCCTGTAGGTCGTTGAATGGGTTCCAGTCGTGTTCGTAGAAGACAACCAGGTTGGCACTGCACAGATTCAGTCCAACTCCACCTGCCTGTGTCGTGCTGAGGAGAACAGCTGCCCCTGAATTGTTGAAATCGTGGGCAATTCGACCAATGTCCCTGCTTTGGTTGATTTCGTAGTATTCGGGTGAGAGTACTCGAATGTCTCCTTTTTGAAAGACGTTCAACAGCTCATTCAGAACCAGGGCCACCGTCTTCTTTGACTGGAAGAAGATGATCAGTTTGTTTCGCATGTTTCCTGGTCCACCACAGCCGTGGATGATGTCAAGCAGTGCCTCTGTTTTGGAGCTGGTTGCGGTGGAATCAAAGTGGCCAGGATGCGAGGCAGCCTTGAGCAACAGGTTGTTTCTGACAATGGTGCTGACGTCATCATTCTGACCAGTCTCAACTCCCCTGTATATCTTCTTCTGCTCCTCATTCATCTCCACCACCAAATCACTGATTATTTTATCAGGCAAATCGGCCAATACGTCCTTCTTCAGTCTCCTCATTATGAATGGTAGCACCTTCTTGTGCAATCCAGCCATTCTTGTTATCAGTTTGCTATCATTCTTGTACTCATTAGTGGCTGTTTTACTACCACTCATTCTTATTCGATACATTCTACCAAACTCCTTATCATCACCAAGGTATCCAGGCATGATCAGATTGAATAGGCTGAATAAGTCATCAACTGAGTTATGGACAGGAGTTCCAGTCAGAATCAGCCTATGAGATGCAGTGATTCTTGATGCACGCTGATGAAGAAGGGTCTTTCTGTTTCGTAGCAGATGACCTTCATCAAATATCACAAATTGGGCTGAAATATCACTATTGCATCTGCGGATGAATGAATATGACAGAATGCGGAAGATGGTGGGCTGTTTGGCCGACTTCCTTTTCAAACTGCTTTCTAACGAGTCAAAGAGTATCACAGTCTCCCCAAAATCAAATTTGGTTTGAATTTCATCAGCCCAATGGGCGCATAGGCTGCCTGGGCATGCGATGATCACGTCTTTTGCTTCTACCGTAGCCAAATAGGCCAGAACTTGGACTGTCTTTCCCAATCCCATGTCATCAGCCAGAATTCCACCCAAGTTGAATTTGAAGAGGAATCCAATCCACCTGACGCCGTCTTCCTGGTACGGACGAAGAGAGAGGCCATCACGAAAGTGAGTGGCTGAGATTGGGAAGAGTCGCACTCTCTCTGGGTCGATGAAGACAGCAGCATCCTCATAGTCAGCCACAATTCGCTGATAGAGATCAGGATCAACATCAGCAATTTGATCGTTGATTCCAAGAGCCAGGAAGTTGATGATTCTGCCCAGAATTGCACTGGTTTCAGGGGAGATGTCCCTGAGGACCAGTCGAAGCAGTGGAACTGCAAATGATGGATCCAGGAACTCGATCAGTGCTGGAAGGGTGGAGATGTCGCCTGATTCCAGGACGTGACGGACGTAGAGGGCACCGTAGCGTAGTCCACTTCGTAGAAAGTGGCGTAGAATTCGTTCAGGCTGCTCTTTCTGGCTGTAGCAGAGGGCACTGTCAAAGAGGGCTTGGGCTGGGCTGAATTCGACGAAGAGGCGACCAAGGCGGGCGAAAAGAAGTGGGAAATCGGTGACTGCGAAAATGGCAGCCGCTGTTTCCTCCGAAAAGAAGGCAGGTCGCCTCTCTTTGACGACTTCGATGAAAATGGCCGTGTTTGCCGTGAGAAGGGCGTTCTCTTCCTTGGCTTTGATGTTTTCGATGGCCTTTTTGATCAGGCAGTCGAACAATTTGCTGAAGTTGTTTTGATCAGTGATTGCACCTGAAATCAGTTTGACCATTTCACGAGAGTATTCCAGGCAGTAGAAGATCGAGAAGTCGAAGTTGTTGTGGGTGTTTCTGGCTACGCATAGGCGGATGTATTCGGCAAAGTGGATGATTGTTGATGAATTGGTTTTGGCGTAGTCGAGGCAGTTTCGCTGATTGATCAGTGCTGCGAAATCAGTGATGCTGAGTGGCTGAAGAGATGGAATATGTTTGAAGTCGTCTTTGAGAGACTGGCCACTGATGAATATTCTGGAACTGTGGTCATTTTCCACCAGTGTTTTGATCAGAAGGCCCTGTAGATTTCTGGTTGGAATCAGGGACTCATCTGAGACAGAAGTCTCCTTCAGGACACCAAGGATGCCTTGGAGCAGAAAGATGCGATTGTTCATGATGTCAGTGGAGCCAACCACTTTCCAGCCGTCTCTGGTGAAGTAGTTTTCATCGTAGCAGACGAAATCATTTTTGTCGTAGTGGGAGAAGATGTCTCCTGTGGCGACTTTGAAGACGTGTTTGAGGTAGTCGACTAAATCAGCAGGCGGAAGGCGAGCTATTTTGGTTTGGAGGATCTCGTTGAATTCAGCTGATGAAATGGGCGAATTCGCCTTGGTGAAGTCGCTGCTGTAGTTGAACAGGGCGTGTTCAGAAAGCAGGTAGACGACGTCGACTGTGTCTATGACCTGGCATATTCTGACAGAAGCAGTTCTGATTTCAGAAATCGTGGACGTGCAGCAGCTGAAGAGGAGACCAACCAAATCGCCCTTTTTGACGACTTCAATTGCACTCTTCTTTTTGTTCGTGTCATTTATGCATATTATGCATACTAACAAATTCAGAAGCTGAGATTTGCTATGAGCTGTGTTCAGGGCGTCTTCGACCTTGAACTGATCGATGGCACTGCGACCAATTCGAGCTATTTCATCCACACTCAGCTGCTCTACAATCTGAGACAAAATGTCTGCTGCTACGCATTTGATGTCTTCGTCCTTGCTTCTTATGAGGGCTATGAAGAGTTCTTTGTTTGTTTCTGTTTTATGCACAATATGCTTAATTTGGTTCTTTATGCACAAATGAATTGCATGAAGTGCGCCGTATTGGACGTGCCAACAAGCATCTCCAAGCAATTTGAAGAGTTGCTCTACGAGATTCTCCGCTGATATCT
>LWDP01000054.1:0-25930 GCA_002087915.1 Enterospora canceri
CTACCAATATTACTAGCCACTCTTCCCTGTATTCCTCCTTCTTTCTACCTTCTTTATTTCCCCAATGCTTCCTTCTACCATCAGGTGCTTCTGCAACTCCTTGGCAACACGCATGCACTCTCCTACGTTGAATGATCCATCTGGAATCAGGTAGTCCACCCTGCTATGGGCAGAATGCACCCACTTTTCAGTAGCAGGCCAGACGTACTCATCCAGTCGCACATCAAGTGACTCAGTCTCAGCAGTCGTATTCCTCTCAGCCTGGTCTCTCTTGGCTCTCAGCTCCTTCACCCTCTTCTTATTCGCCTGAAGCAGAATTCTGATGCTCCTGCATTCTGCTATCCCAGTCTCGTTCTCAATCAGCTCATTCTCGTTCTCAGGTGGCTTCTTCCAGCAGCTGATTCTGCTGCAGTCGAATACGCTGCTATTGAACAGGTTGAATGCGTAGAGTCCCTCTACCACGATCACATCTGGGTTGGTGTTCTTCTTGTGGTATTCAGCCCTACGTTGAGTCGCAAAATCAAATGAGATGCACCTGATCAGCCTATCATTCGTGACGTATCCAGTGATGGTGGCAGCAATGTCATCCCAGTCAAAGGCGGCTGGGCAATCGAAGTCGTAGTTTCGTGCTACTGGATCAGTGAAGAGGAAGTCTCTCTTTTTGTAGTACTCATCAAGGGCGATTCTCTCGATTCGCAGGTGTGGGGAGAGAATGGCATCGATGTAGTCTGCGAAGGATGTTTTACCAGAACAGGTGCTGCCTTGGATCAGGATGAATAGGATGGTCTTACTAGTTTTGGTTTGATCCATAATGATATGGGAATAAAAAATAGAGAGGAATATTAATTGCTAAATTAGGTGTAATTGGTAGTGATAAGTTGATAGGTAGAGTGAGTAGGGTAAGTAGTGATAAGTAGTGATATGTTGATAGGTGTTTATCTATTCTATTCTATTCTATATTAACTACTACCACTACACTACCTGAACATCTCACTGAATCCAGGCGTATTCATCAACTTCTTTGCCACCTGACTCATCTTCTTGAAATTAGCCAGCAGCTCATTCACCTGCTCCCGTGTCGTACCACTTCCCAATGCAACTCGTCTGATTCTACTTGGCCCAAAACACTCTCCCACACTCATCAGCTCACTCTCGTGCATGCTATCAAAGATGTAGTTCACTCTCCTCATCTTCCTCTCGTCCGGAATGTCCACCTTCCCAACTCCTGGCACCATCTGAAGCAGATTCGTCATCGGCCCCAAACTGCTGATCTGACTGTAAAAGTGCTTGAAGTCCCCCAGGGTGAATGTGCCCTCCTTGAACTTGGAGGTGATCTCGTCTGGGTTCAAATCCAGGTCAGCCATATTTTTTAGCACCTGTTCCAGATTCTGGCAGTTCAGAAGACGTGCTATGAATCTGCGGCTGTCAAACTGCTCCAGTGATCCCATTGCTTCTCCAGTTCCAATGTACTCAATTGGACACCCTGTGGCTGCCACCCCAGCCAGTGCTCCGCCTGCCTTGGCTGCCCCATCAACTTTCGTCAAAATGATTCCTCCAAGTGGAACAGCCTTTCCAAAGGCAGCTGCCTGTGACTCAGCTGACTGCCCCATTCCAGCATCCATCACCAAATAAATGCGACTGTAGTCGACTGCGTCACAGATCTCCCTCATCTCCTGAAAGAGACCCTCTTCTTGGTGGTGGCGGCCAGACGTGTCAATCAGAATCAGCTCGCAGTCTCCCTTTCTGAAGTGGGCTACTCCAGCACGAGAGACCCTCACTGGATCAGTCTCCCCTGGTAGCGTGAATGCCTCTACTCCAATTCTATCGCAATTCTGTTTAGCCTGGTCAAATGCACCAGCCCTGAATGTGTCAGCGCAGACTACGCCTACTCTCATTCCTCTTCTTTTATAGTAATAGGCGTACTTGCAAACTGAGGTTGTTTTACCAGCACCCTGCAATCCAACAAATACCACCGTATGCTGCTCGTTCTTGTTGAACTCAACTACGGTGCTATCTCCACCCAGCATTCTCGCTATTTCATCAACAACGACCTTCTGAACCATTTTGGCCCTGTTTGTGTTTCCGTGGATGGCATTCAGGNTGAATGCCTCTACTCCAATTCTATCGCAATTCTGTTTAGCCTGGTCAAATGCACCAGCCCTGAATGTGTCAGCGCAGACTACGCCTACTCTCATTCCTCTTCTTTTATAGTAATAGGCGTACTTGCAAACTGAGGTTGTTTTACCAGCACCCTGCAATCCAACAAATACCACCGTATGCTGCTCGTTCTTGTTGAACTCAACTACGGTGCTATCTCCACCCAGCATTCTCGCTATTTCATCAACAACGACCTTCTGAACCATTTTGGCCCTGTTTGTGTTTCCGTGGATGGCATTCAGGTCTATTTTGGAAGAAATTGCACTACGAAGGGATGCGACTCTTGCTACGCCCACGTTTGCATGGAGCAGTTCCCTGCAGATTTCATCTATGAGTTCAGCAACACGTTCGTCAGTGACGTGTGTTTCAAAGAGGCCTTGTAATTTGTTGCCTATGAAATTGCCGACATCAGCCAACATGGGATAAAAAGAAGAGGATTTTATTAGTAGGAGATATAATGGTATGGGAAGGATACTGAATTGAGTAGGATGACTACAGTATGGTTATTTGGTGGGTTAATGGGATTTTATACTTAAAGGGTAAAAATATGCACCATAAACTATATTATACCTGGTATTTGAAGAGTGTATCTTTATCAAAATATGTTATCAATGAATATACTGCGGATATTGCTGAGTTAAATGAATATTTGGATATCTAACAAGTTCTGTTGCAATAATCTACAGGTTAAACAATCACATCAGGGATGAAATAACGATCAGGTATTGCAACCATGATTGCAGCGGATACTCAAAGTATCAGTCAATCCATGCTAAGGCATTTATTGGTGAGTTCAGTGCACCCCTGAGCAATATCATTAGGTGTGATGTAAATGGTTTAGTAACCACACTCAATTGCAGATCATGACCGAGGCGAACCTTAACAGGAAGGTCGTTATGAAAATAATTGACCGTCTGCGTGCATTTAACAGCAAAATGTGCGCAGAGAATCCTGTTAAGCTCGGCGGGGATGGTATTGTGGTCCAGATAGACGAAAGTCTGTTCAGGCACAAACAGAAATACCATCGATGTAGACAGCCAGGGCATGAGATCCGGGTATTTGGATTGGGTGATGTGTCTTTTACGCCAGCTAAAATCTCATTGCACGTGGTAGATGATCGTAAAGCCTCCACATTGCTGCCTATCATTGAGCGTGTATGCCTTCCAGGCACCATCATTAACAGTGATGAATGGAGGACATATCTGATGAGCTCAGATTCACTCATGAGACTGTTAATCACACTGAGAGCTTTGTGAACCCAGTTACTGGGACCCACACTCAGAATATTGAATCAACGTGGAATACGTGCAAGTACAACATTAAGATGCGCAAAGGGATTCTTGGTGATAAACTGTTGTGTGAATTCATGTGGAAGCACAATACTGAGAAAAGAATGGCTTGGTAGCATTATTTGAGCTTCTTAGGATTCAATAGATCACACCGATTTATTCTTACTAAGAAAATGCCATGTGGAAAAGGGACTTGATCTAAAACCTGGTGGGGAAAAGGGACCTTAAAATGAAATGAGGAAGGAACTTGATCTGAATATTTGATCAAAAATAAACTCGTTTCTTATGTACTTGACATATAGCATTTTCAGGTTATTGTATTTGTAGACTTGCTGATTCATTAGTTTCATCGTAATCTGAAAGTATATAGTCTCTTCGGTAACGCAAATAGTCTTTATTTTGGTGTCAAAAGAATAAAATCATTCTTTGCATTTTGTTTATTTTACAGCAATTAATTCTGTTAGGTGTACTGTTTATTGAAGATTCCGGTTCCATTCTTGGGGTTCTCAAAATGTCGTTTCTTTTATAGTCAGTGATTGATAGGAGTGACACTCTTAGTGATCTTACGAATAGTCACTTACTCATACCCAATAAATTCAATACTGTTTCTATATATTTCACCAGTAGCAGCCTCAGCTGTTCTCATTTTTGTAATCTGTTCTTTTTCATACTCCTTATAATATCTGTAGTTGCTTAGACTGCCCTGCAACAACAGCTTCCTGAGAAATTTGATAAAGGTTTCTTTGTTAAGGTTACTCTGTGATATTCTGTACGAAATATCTGAAAATAACTATGTACACTTGTAACCGTGTAGGCATCGATTGTAGTTGCCTCCTCAAACCTGTTGTAAACTCCGATCTCAAAGTCCCTCATGAATCTTCCGACTCCATCCAAAACAAGATCTGGAATGCTTCTAAACATGGAATCACACAATAATATCGGCTTATTTATGCTGCCTAAATAACCAGTACTTTGTTCATTGAGCATTATTTATTAAACCCCCAATATTTGTCCAAAACCCAATACTATGAAACATACCTGAATATGATATATTACTCTTAAATACTAAATAATAGCTAATATATCATATTAAATACACGCTGAAACCACCAATTGCATCTGAAACAGCCCTTTATATTGAGGATGCATTTCCAGACATGAAGCTCATCATCAGTGCCAACAGGCTTCCTGTGACTGTGAAGAAGAATGCTGTTGGCCAATTTGACTACAAGAGAATTGACGGCGGCCTCGTTACTGGAATTGACTCGCTCAGGTCATCCATGGATTTTGCCTGGTTTGGAAATATTAGTAGCAGTCTCACTGAAGAAGAGAAAACAAGAATAAGCAGTGACCTCATAAAGACGTATCAAAGCCATCCTGTCTTCATAGACCCAGAACTGAACTCCCTCTGCTACGATGGCTTCTGTAACAGCATCCTCTGGCCTGCCCTACACTCATTTCCAGATAACGTCTGCTTCACTTTCAAGGAGTACGATGCCTACAAGAAGTACAATAGGATATTTGCTGAGAAGATTGCTGCTGTTATGGACGAAGATGACATCGTATGGATCCACGACTACCACCAGATGCTTGTTCCACGTTACCTGAAGGAGCTCAAGCCCCACGTCAAAATCCTCTTCTTCTCCCACACCGCATTCTGCGAGCCTGAGAACCTCGATCGCCTTCTCTGCGCCAGGGATCTCCTCAATTCCCTCTCTCTTTGCGATGTCGTTGGCTTCCACACGCCTGAATACGCCTCCAACTTCTCACTTTCCCTGGATTCCTATAAAATTGGTCGAATTCCTAAAATAAAAGCGATTTCCATCGGAATCGAACCCGGGATGTTCCGGTCCTGCTTAGAGAAGGAGGAGACTAAGGCAGCCATTAGGAGACTTAGAAAATGCTACAAAAACAAACGTATTATTCTGGGAGTAGACAGGGCTGATTACATCAAGGGAATGCCACAGCGATTCAAGGGCATTGAGAGGTTCTATCAGAGAAACAAGAAGGCAGTTTCTGAGGTTGTTTTCCTACAGATTTCAATTCCAAGTCGCCTTGGTGTCCAGGAATACGCAGGCTACGTCGAACAGATTAATAGGCAGATTGAACACATAAACAGCACAATGGGGCGAATGGAGGATACGCCCATTCAAATGCTGTTTCACGGTGTCACATTCATTGAATTATGCGCATTGTACTCGATAGCAGATGCCATTCTCATTACATCAGTCGTAGATGGAATGAACCTGGTTGCAATGGAATACGTGGCCTGTCAGGACGAGAATGAGGGGACTGTGATTCTAAGTGAGCACACTGGGGCAACTGTGACACTTCAAGGCGTATTCGTCCACGATTCAAACAACACCGAATCAATCGCAGAAGCAGTGGAAATGAGTCTCAATTTGACCAAAGAACAACGTAAAATCAACCACGAAACCAACAGGAAGGCGATTGACGCGTTTAACTCGATTGGATGGGCCTCTGAGTCTTTGGACTGTGTGAGTGAATCCTGGCGAGGTGAAATCTTCAAGAAGCAATGATCTCATTCTATTTATTCTACGAATCTGACTTCCTTCTACCATTTTCAATTATCCCAATTTCTTCTTTCTGCCTATTTCGGGCAGCAGGTCTTTCTGGAGTCATCTTCCAACTGATTACTCAACCTTTCAAATTTAATTTGGTGCGTAGAAGCGCCACTGCAGTTTGGGGATATCTTAACTATCATGACACTATGAAGTATCCATTTCAAATATCAAAAAATTCATTACCGTTTCATGAAGTTGTCAAGGAATTAAATTGGAGACGTAATATTTATTTAGAACTGTTGTATTTGATCAAACATAAATTTCATATTTTATCCCATTATGTATAGGAAAAAATACTCAGATTACGTATTTATTAACGACACACAGGAAGAGATGCAGTCGTTCTGTTACAGTTCAAATGACCAAAAGAGAGCTCGGGTGAAGCTTGAACCTGAGCAGATTGGGATTCTTGAGACGTCTTTTCGAAGTGATTCAAAACCGTCTGCAAAAACGAAGAAGCTGCTTGCTGATCAGCTTGGACTGCCCCTGAAGAACGTGCAAGTCTGGTTTCAGAACCGGAGGGCGAAGCAGAAGAACGATGCGCAGCGAGTGAAGCTGTATCAGCGTCTTGGCAGAGCTGAAGACCAGCATGCTCCACAACCAGCACGGAGCAAGCCCAAGGTGTTTCTGGACTCCCTGAATCCAGCAGAACCATTTTACATGAACCAGCAGGACGATCAGTTTGGTGATCTGGTGGTTTCTCCATTTGCATTTGACCACGACCACAGCAGTGATCAATCCAACGATTTCATGATGAGCAGACCTTACAGGTAGTGTCATTTACCTAAATAAATAGGATCAACCAGTCTGGTTTCTTTACCTCTCTTGTTATGAGCTTCTTTTTAGGGTGAAATTTTGATATTGCTCAAAATAGCCTATTAAAATAGTAAATTTTGCAAAATTATTTAAACGGTGTTCATCTGCTGCTGTTTTAAGTGGAATTGTGCATTCTGACCAGTCTCTTTCAAAATACCCGTATTTCATTTTTCACTCTTTTACACCTGTCTAGAATGAAGGATATTCGTAAAAATGTGTTTCTGAAGGAGGTTAGGTTGATGCTCTATGCTTTTGGAGACGTGAGTGTGCCACGAGTTGACACCAGTCTGACTGTACACGGCTACCTTTGTGACTATCTGAACACGTTACTGACTAAGACACACAATATGGCCAAGATAAAGGGAAAGACAAAGACGGAGGACCTGCTCTTCTTTCTGAGACGAGATAGAACCAAATACACGCGTGTAAAGAACCTGTTGCTGACGAATGAGGAGCTGATCCATGCAAGAAAGATATTTGAGCCAAAAGACTACGAAAAGGAAGATGAATAGGCAAGTAAGTTGCAAAATGGTATTCCACCCCAATAAATTACTGTTATTCTGTTCTACCCTGGTAATATTCCATAGTATTATTCACCCTAGTAACTACCTAACTGTAATCTTCTCTTTTTACCCCAATGGCATTCAATAATTCTACAATTGGATCTCTCTTAAGTAGCATCAACCACGAGAAGACTAAACACATCACAATGCTCTACAGAATAAGGAGACTGCTTGAGCTGGGGGAGAAGGGCGGATACCTCCTGGTTCGTGGAACTGGAGACAAATTGCTGGTGACTGAAAACCAGAAGGTGATTTACGATAGGGTGAAATTCAACCACCCTGTGACCAAGATATTTGGTGAATTCGTAGAAAGAGCATCAGAAAGTATAAATGGAGCAAGATACATGATTGGATTGAGTAGAAGACTGGTAGACAAGCTGATAGTCCTATTGGACAGCGGTGTCACAGGAAAGTACATAAGTAACGGTCTACGAGACCTGGAAATTGAGTCACAGTTTGTGGAGGAAGAGGCTGGCTTAGCCAGACTCTTCTTCTCGGTGCTAGGAAACATGCACCTTTCTAAGACACTTTTAAGGGCAATTAGTGAAACAGGCTCATTTGATACTGAGAGGATTCGTCTTATAAAGATGAATACAGGTGTATTTGATGATACGGTGCTAGTTAGTGGAATGGTGGTACCAAATGGCGTATCAGGGCGCATAAGACGTGGGGTGAATACGACACTTGGTCTCTACAGCTGTGCCCTGGACATTCCTAGGACTGAACTAAAGGGAACTGTTCTCCTCAATGGGGCAGAAGAGCTGCTTCGATATTCGAAGGACGAGACTGAACGCATTCGTGAGGCAGTAGATGCCCTTACGACCAATATTCTGCTTGTTCATGGCTCAGTCAACAGCACATTCCTTGATATGTGCAATCGTAGGAATATCGTGGTTCTACGAATTTACAGCAAATTTGATTTGGTTCGAATCAGCAGGGGCCTTGGTTTGAAGGTGAACGAGACCATTTCAGGCAGAAACAGAACAGTGGTGAAGGAGGTGTCGACAATCAGGGCTGGAGAGAGGGAGTTCACTCGGGTGATTGGAAATGGGCAGATTCGTACGATTGTGCTTCGTCATTCTCTAAGGGAGGTTCTTGATGAATACGAGACCAAAATAAATGGGCTACTGAATGGGCTGAAGAACAAGGAGGATTTGCTGGTGGATGAGAGACGGATTCGTGTGAAGAGCACTGGAATCGTAGCAGAGGCAGTGCAGGAGGCATTGGAAGACGAGGATGTTCCAATGGTTGATTCAGACAGAGAAAGGTGCTTCTTCTACGCCATGGAGTTCATTGCGACTGTTTTAGAGGTGGATGAGTATTTGGTAGCTCAGCCAGACCAGTTACAGTTGAAAGAGCCAACTCATTTACAGGAAGATCACTAGGGAATTAAAGTAGTAGTTAAAGTAGTAGGTAGTTAGGGTGGTATAGTAGTAGTTAGAATTGGGTTATTTATTTCTGCCTAATAAGTGTTCTCCACCTTCTTGAAGGCAGCTCCCTCAACAAGGGCTGCTTTCCCACCAGTGGCCGTGGCTAGGACTGACGCACACATGCAGCATCTCACATCAGTCTGGCTGTGCGAGTAGCAGACAGTCGTCTCCTCGCAGTTTCTACACTTTACGTGCATGAAATAGCTATTTGCTGTCCTGAATACGCGCCTCTTCTTATGAACTGCTGTCTCGTTTCTTGGAATCTGAAGCTGTGCCATTGGGGCAAAATTTTATCAAATTCTCATTCTGCCTTCCCAGAAGACTCAGCCTGTTTCTGGCAGTACCGGGAGCATAGGACGTTCATCATCCGCTTCTGGTTGATTCCTGGCTTCTCCACCAGCTTGCCCCTCTTCGGCCTCCTCTTTCCGCTCCTGTGGTTCTTCTTCGCCTGGTTGCAGTTCGTGTGATGCGTTCTCTTTGCCATGGGCCAAATTTTGATTGAATTTTCCACCGATGAAGTTCGTCTTTGAAGACTGCGACGAAGGAAGGCAGTTTGAGACCAAAATGGTCAATGGCCGCTACATTTTGGAGAATAAGGAGGGTGAAATAGTCAGAAAGGCAACTGAAACCAATTCACCAGTTGATTACTGTGCATGTGAAATAGTTGGAGACAGACTACGAATTGGGGAAGAAGAAGCTTGTTTGATGAGAATTGAGACTGAAATGGAAGGAAGCAGTCTCACGGCTGCTGGTGAGTCAGTTGAGTACGAGCAGATGGTGGCTGAATTTGGAGACAGGCGGGCCAAGGAGGCAGTGAAGAAGAGGGCGATAGAGAGGAAGCCAGCGGCACAGAGGGTGAAGTTCAACTTGGAGAGCAACGTGGTTAGCGAAAGGGCAAGTTGCCTGGTGGAGCTGTTTGAGAAGGAAGTCACGGACAAGTCGAAGGAGATTGTGAATGCGCTGGGAGACCAGGGCATTTGCGAGGAGATTTGCGAGAAGATGGGGCTTCCAGGAGTGGAGGCCGTATCAGTGGACGAAGTCGTCGTCTTCGAAAAAAGGTGCATTTTGGTTCTAATCGACTACGTCAACACAATTCTGACTACAAGGGTAGTTAGTAAGTTTGGGCTGCCTGAGAAGTACGTTGGATTATACCCTATAATAGCACAGGATGTGGTTGGAAGGAGACTCAGTCGCATTCTGGCTGATAAACTCGCATCTAAGCTCTACTTGATGATGCTACTCTATTGCAACAATAAAATGAGTATAGAGGTGCTACCACAGCAGAATTATACGAGAACAAAGTTCAGAAACATGATACGAGCACTAGGGTGTACAATAAGCAAGGGTGGAATAGTAGAATACAAGTTATCATAGTATTGATCAACTATTAGTATGGTTCAGGGGTGTAGGAGGTGTACAGTCCAAAGGCGAGCATGGCCAGTAGGATGGTGAGAAAGATGGTGGCCTGGATTCGATGGGTCTTCCCTCTCAGTCTCCTCTTTTCGTACTTCAAGAAACTGTTCAAAACACGTTCAAGTTTCACCAGATTCGGTGACTTGTTGCCGTGGTTCAACTGAGATTCAAGGACACTCTTGTTGGTAGTCGATTCCTCATTCTCCTGCATTCTTCTGACTGCCTTTAGCAGGTCACTGGGTGTGATTGGCTCGTATATCTGCATGTTTGGTGTGCTAATGAGACCAATCTCAGTTGCCTTCGTCAGTATTCTGCCTATCTCATTCTGGCTCAATACTTTTGTGCCATAATTTCTGTAGACAAATTCCTCTAACTTGGAAAACATACAGGGGTACTGAAACAGTGAACCTATTCACCCTGATTGAATTTGTTTATTAAACCTGGTTGCATAAACTATACGAACAAAATACCACTACATTTTGTTTGTATCAACTATAAATAAACTCGTTTTCTAACCCCCCTTCTTAAATGGTGGGCATTCTACTTGTTGTTATGGTTTCCCAGCTTGCTGGTTTTTTTTTCAAGTAAATGCTATCCCGGTGCAAACAGTTTAATCTACTAGTAGCCTATCTTAATCAGCTCCACCAGGGACTGCAGCCACACCGTCTTGTTCACGCCCATTGCATCCAGGTCTGTCTTCAGCCTGGAATCTATGTTCTTCATCCTCTGTACTATTGATTCCATTGCCCCTGCCACTTCGTCAGTTATTGTTGCTGAATCGACTGAATTGTACGTTGCCAGCCCATTCAGAAATCTTGTTTTCTTCTGGTTTATGAGAATGCTGTTTTTGGTTGCCACTTGCTGTTTTACTTGTTCTACAAGAATGCTAAACTCCCTGAATACACTTTCCCTATTTGTGGCTGATTCACTCTTCTGCCCAAATGGTGGTGTCATTGGCTTATTCATAAATGGTGTCTTTCCCATTCCTCCTATTCCTGGTCTACCTGGCATAACTGGCCTATTCTGCCCAATTGGTCTTGTTCCAAATGCAGGTGTCATTGGCTTTGATGGAAGTGGCCTGGTTTGTGGCTGACTTCCCTGTCCAATTGGTCTCTGCTGACTGCTTCCCATCACTGGTGACTTTGGTAGTGGTCTCCCTGGAACTGATGCTGGTGATCTCGGTGCCATCACTGGTGACTTTGGTGCCATTCTCAGTGCATTCTGCGCCTGTTGCGGCCTACTCATCCCAATTGGTGGCCTAGTGAACTTGCCTATTCCACTTGGTGCCACCACCGTATTCAATTTTGCAGTCAACTCGTTAATCTGCCTGAATCCATCCTTATACTGCTGTATTCTCGTATCATTCACCTTCAAATCGGCCACATCCTCATATTCGCCTATAGAGACCTTGTACCAGAAATACTCGCTAAGATAGTCTGATTCAACAGGCGTGCTCAGGTCACCAAGAAGCTGCTTGATCTTCGACATGTTTTCGTAGAAGTTGCCTGATAGGACGATTCTGTCGCCCACGATGCTGCTGTCTCCAGTCAGGGCGCCCTTCAGAATGCGCCCCTCTCTGTCTGTGCCATTCAGGGGAGCCAGATCCAAGTTCAGGTTCAGCAACAAGGCGGCCAGAAGACGAGAGTTGTTGATTCGGTACAGGCGACTGTAGTCACCAAGCAACTTTGATAGGAGCATCAGCTCATCGAATGATTTGACCTTGTCCAAGACGGCCTTGTCGTTTTCAACCAAACTGGCCACGTTGGAGAGTGAAATGGTCTCCTTCGACTCCCTCAGTGCCCCGAAGTCGCCCTTGAGCAGCCTCCGATGCATCTGATTCGTCACGTCCACCGCAATTCCACTTTTGGCCGTGTTTGTGAGGTAGGCGGGGTTGATTCCGTCTGCGTTCTCGATGAGGTGCTCAGCCGTGTTCGCGTGGTCCCTGAGCTCGTCGTAGAACGAGTCCACCTTCTCCTCCTTCGTCTCGTAGTCGAGGGAGTGGCTGGACGAGACAGAGAAGGTGCCACCTGGCGCATAAATCATGTTTCCAACTCGAAAGTGAGGGGCACGAAGGGGGAGTCTCGGGATGGCGTAGATGTCGGTGGAGCCGTCCTTGTTGTTCAGGACGGCCGTTCTCTCAGAGAGGACGGCCTCTTTGACCTCGTCTCTCATTGGAATTCTGGCCCCCGTTTTCAGGTTCACGAGGAAGCCACCTGCCAAAACGTGGTCGCCGCAAAATGAGACGATTCCGCCTTCGAACGACTCCGTCTCAGTCTGCGTGTCACTCGACAGCTCGTGCATCGAAAGGTGGCTTCTCTCGGACTGCACAACGAGTTTCGTTGGAACCACCTCGTCCCATTCGATTCGTTTCACCCTCCTGAACTCAGTCAGCGTCATGATCACAGAATGCTTCTTGATGTCAACCAGGCGGATTGACCCGTCATTCGTTCCAATTGCGATGATTTTGGACACGCTGCTGTTCCAGGCCATGCAGGATGGGCCTGGGATCTGCACGTCCAGGGCGTATTCCTTGCTATCGGTCAAATTCACAAAAAACAGCTTTCCGCCCTGGGTGCAGGCAGCAAGCATGTTTTTCTGGGGCAGAAAGTCGAGGACAGCGACTTCGTCGCTGTTGCCAGCGTACTGCTTCGTGAAGGCCAATTCGAGCTGGTTGCCCTTCAGGGCGTAGACCGAGACAGATCCGTTGTCGTGGCCGACTGCAACGAGGCTGTCGGTCGATTCGCACCACTTTACAGAACAGAATTTATGCTCGCTTTTTGTTGCAATTTGCTTCTTCGTCTTCAGGTCGTAGACGATCAGCTCGCTCGTCACAGAGAACGAGGTGTCAAACAGCCTGGATTTGGTTGCAAGTGCCACAGCGTGCTGCTTTCTAGCGAAGTCTGCGATGCAGTTCTTGTTTATTTTCATGGGTTAAATATTTTGTTTGTTTGTTAGTTTATGCTATGAAAAAGNGCAACGAGGCTGTCGGTCGATTCGCACCACTTTACAGAACAGAATTTATGCTCGCTTTTTGTTGCAATTTGCTTCTTCGTCTTCAGGTCGTAGACGATCAGCTCGCTCGTCACAGAGAACGAGGTGTCAAACAGCCTGGATTTGGTTGCAAGTGCCACAGCGTGCTGCTTTCTAGCGAAGTCTGCGATGCAGTTCTTGTTTATTTTCATGGGTTAAATATTTTGTTTGTTTGTTAGTTTATGCTATGAAAAAGATTACGGTGATATATAGGATGATAGGAGTGTACGTATTGGATATGGGTGTATTACAGTATAAGGATGTAATCAGATATTATTAGAATAGTAGATATTTGATTATTGGGGAAATCAGGTTTAATAGGATACAATAATATGGTGAGAAATGGAAGAGTGGATTACGTGTATTAAGGAACTCACATCAACCTGTCACAAACTACAGCAGTAAGTGATTGATTGATGATGGCTGTGAAGATTAACGGGTATAATGTAAATGACATCTAAGAAGTTGTTAAGAGAAATAAAACAGCATTATTAGGTTTAGATGAAATCAATATTCTCTGAGGAAATGATGGGTGTATTAATTATGTTTGGATTGTTGTTGCTATTCAGAGAGACCCTTCTTTACTATCAATCTGATTCTGATAACTTCATGGTTTCAGGCATTTGCTAATCAAGTATAGAGATATGAAACTAGTGATTTAATTAACATGTATATGTTTGCTAGTAATAAATAATGTGATGTGTATTCCCGACTTATGTACCATTTGGTCCTTTTAATTTGTTGTCATTTGTATTGGTCCTTGCTTGATAATTTTTATCACGTACCTTGCTGTATTCAGAAATACTGTTCACTTTGTTAATTAGTCGTTTACCTCTGTAAAAGGTGGTCTTGTAAAGAAAATCCGGTAATGATCCATACTCATCTCTTCATCCACGTTGTTGTTTGTTTTCGGATTCGGTTTAATCTCTTTCGTTTTTACCATCATCGTGATCCAGTACAATAACATGCCCATCTCACGTTTCAAACTATTTATATCAGCGTATTGATATTAAAACATTGATCAGTATTGTCTCTTGTGCCCCCGTATGTTATACACGTTCTTTTTATTTCTCCTAGGTTACTCTTGTTCCACGTGCTCAATCAAAATGCCAATATTCTTAGAATATTGACTAATGGATATTCATGTGAGTGCTACTGATTAACCGTATTAGTGCTTCTATATATGCTCTGGTACTACATGAATCATTTTGTTAGACGCCCTGAACAGAACACGGTTGTGACAAGAGTCCGTATCTGATTTAAACTGTTCTTGTCGTGTAATGTATACTTTTCATGTTCCAGGTGCAGTATAACTTTGGTAAAAATTTCCTTATCATTATTCTGTGACACTTCAATATTTGATTTGGCTGTCATTCACACATTTTCATACAATTGATAGCATGTTCTTGTATACACATTTCGTGTTCACCTATTGTTTAACATATTAGAATATTAAACTGCGCTAGTAACAGTAGTATTCACGCATGTTCTCGTACGATTAAGGTGAAGTGTCTCAGGCACTTTTTAAGGGGGTATATTTGAAGAATATTAATGTCAATAGTGTTAGAAAATCTAGTAGAAGGAGTGGATTGATGTAAATCTATGGCTATCCTGCTGAATAAATAAATATACACGCAGTCATGGCATAGGTAAACAAAAAGGTTTAAGGTATTGAATTGACCATATTAGTGTAAGTATGGTGGATATCGAGACAAAACGCGTGATAAATAGCATTTGAGTGAGTTTTGGTATATAAACACCTGCTGTCTATTTGCATCCTGACGCAATTTTACATAAGTTGCCAAATCAGGCAAAAATAGTTTGTTTTGAAAAGGTCCGTAACAATTTTGTTCGTATAGAAAATAAATAGAGAAATAATAATAATAAATAGCCTACTATACTACTATTTTGCGTACGTATAACTGTTTCCAACACATTACAACCTTATAATTCTCATTGCAAGGTTGCATTCTTATCTTTCCAATATTTTACAATGCTATTTAATTACACTGCTTTCTGTGTTTTCTATTGTTCTGGTACTCTTTGCACACATTACGTTCATAGGAAGCATATTTACCTGAAAACAAAGAGACAGCCATGTTCCTGTTTATGCACAAAATCATCGCAAATAACATCACCATTCACATACAAATAACTATGAGAATGTCACAGTTATCCTATTTGCTACAAACTTAAAAATATCGTATTGAATACTTCCGTAATCAACCACACCGCAATATTACTTGATTTGTTATGTTGGAACAACTGATTATTCATATCAACACTAAGAATGCCACTTTCATTAATAATTTGAGTTTCTTTTGCAATCCTATAGTTCATTGTTCTCCCTGTATCCTATGTCACTCTTGATATATAAAGTTTACCTGAATAATTCTTTTGTTACTAAGGTTCTTCTGTCCTTTCTACCACATTAATAGCAAAGAACTCATTTTGTCATCCTCAAATGTGTCATATTTGCTCATTTGTATTACACTCCTTTCCTTGTTACTTCAATCATTTTCTACTTTTTGATAATAGTACGTGTACTGTCTATTGACGACTCCGGTTTCATTTTTATGATTCTCAAAATATTGCTTTTCTTATAGTCAATGTTTGATAGGGGGTGACACTTTTAGTGATGTCACGAATAATGTCACGAATAGTCACTTGCTTCTATTCAACAGACAGTATGGTGAGTAGTACTGTGATGCAATCACCAAATGAACTTGACATATGATATATCAACTAACGACTATTTAAATTTTTCTCCTAATTACCCCTGTAATATAGGATGTTAGCTGTTTGGTCATGGATGATTCATTTGCTTAGTATAAAGTGTGATAAAGATGCAAATTACAGGCGACTCAAGAGTGAATACGATAAGTTAAAAATTGCTAATACAATGAGCCCCTCCAAGAAATATCATGATAAATTGGTGATATTCCCTGATGTCAAACGGAATGCCAATATTGATAAAGTTGAGTTGACAGAGATAAATAGCACTAGTAATACTATAAACACGGTTGATGTGTTAACATCAAATGCTACATTGATAAACACGATAAAGGATAGAGTTATCATGTTGCTGACAACTAGCGCGAATCAAAAGAAGTTAAGCAAGGATGACATTGAGAAGTTCTTTACTACTGACAGTTGTACTGTAGAGGAATTCGAGGCAGCAATAAAGCAACTAAAGGCATTGATAGAAAAACAAGGGGATGCAATAAAACGATTGATGTATGAAGAAGTAAAGAAGGCAATGACCAAAATGGGAAAGGATTGCAAGTTAATAGCAAAAGAAAAACGCGAAAGCCTGAAAAAACATTTCCTGCAACTGCCGTATTTTAAGCCCATTAATATTGATAACAAGAGCGAAGTCACTACTTATATGTATGTGACATTTACAACTGGGAACAAATTAATGAAGTCGGAGATAATAACAATAACAAGAAACAATAAAAAAATACAAACAATGCATGATCTGGAAGAGTATGAGAAGAAAATAATAAAGAAGAAAAAAACACCAAAGAAGAAAACATCAAAGAAGAAAGAAACACCAAAGAAAGAAACACCAAAGAAAGAAATATCAAAAAAGAAAGAAACATCAAAGAAGAGCAAAATATTAGTTGCTATCATATTGGTTGTTGTGGGTATAGTGATATTATCAATAGGAACATTAATATTGGTAAAGAAAAGGAAAACCACAGAAGAAACATTGGACCTTTAAATAACGTGAGAAAGAAATAAATAAATAGGGTAATAAAGAATTGTTATTGCTCTGCATATTGATACTAAGTTAAAAGAAGTGTTTAATCAAAATTAAGGGTTTCTAAGCGTGGCTAAATTAGTCATTTTGGCCAATTGGCCTATTTTTCTTAAGTATTTCTATTGGAAAAAGTGTCCTGTGAAGCATTTTAATCCCTAATTTTAGGTTTGAAAATCGCAAAAATAAGATTGCGTTTCAAGGTGGTGTTGCTACTACGATAATTACATCGAGAGAGATTTTATTGAAAAAGATCATGTGAAGATACAATCGTAACAGCAGTTCGTGTTTTAGCTGCGCCCAGAAGGGAATAACAAGCACGAGATCGAGAAACAGTGAAAACATTAAGGATTGCAAGCCTGGTAATAATAGAGTGATAGAAGAGGAGTTGAAAATAATGCTTTAGAAATTTGATGTTACTAAATGCCCAGAATAGAGAGCATCGTTGCTATTTCAATTTGATTTTATGAGAACCAAATTGATGTCAAAACGAACAGAACAGCAAGAAATAGCGCATCATAGTTGTCTGTATCAAACATATGAGCACACCATCGTGTTTGTCTGCAAAAATATGTTATTCGCAACAAAATATGATTATCAGGCTTATTCAACTGAATTTGAAGGTATTAAATACAAAGACAATGAATTTCATAAAACAAAGAGTTTGAAGACAAATAAAGGCGAGTTTGTTCCACTTCTGCTATTTTGGGCGGAAATATAACAAAAAACAATCTGGTGATTTTAGGTCATTTGGGTATCTTTGAACTGACTGCTTGAAAACTAATGCTAGCTACTATTTAAGTGAATTGCATTATACGAACACATGTTATTTATTTACATCCTGACGCAATTTTACATAAGTTACCAAATCAGGCAAAAATAGTTTGTTTTGAAAAGGTCCATAGTAATTTTGTTCGTATAGAAAATAGAGAGAGAAATAACAGTAGATAGCCTACCATACTACTATTTTAAGTACGTGTAGCTGTTTCCAGCACATTACAACCTTATAAATCTTATTGACATGTTGCATTCTTATCTCTCTGATGCTTTACAAATATACTTTTATGTATTCAAGTGTCTACATATCACACTATTACTACTGTATTCAAGACACTCACACCCATTTTAAACACCTAAATACTCTTTTAATACCCTTATCAAATATTAAAATATTTTCAGGTACATAGTGGTATAAAACATCTCCATGCATGATATTATGCGATAAGTAGTATATAAATAAACGAGAAAGATACCCCATGTGTTTCAGTTACATTCCAGCGAGCTCGTCGAGTCAGAACAAGAAGACGGAAGAGCATTCCAGGAGTGAGGAGAGTTTGGAACGTGACAGTGTTGAGGTGCACTTGGATGACCCGAGTCTGTGTGAAAAGGGACGTGTAGGACGATTAATCCAGTTCTTTAGCGGCATCAAAGCAGAGTTTACTGCGCATGAGTCAGAAGAAGGAGGGATAAAAAGTTCATCCCCTGGGATTGAACCCACTCAATCTGAGATGGAAGTGGAATTACAGGGGGATGATACAGATCAGTCACACCTGACATCAGCTGACTATAGAGAGGTAGTCAGTGATATATGCAATGATCACACTAGTAGCAGTGTGAAGGAGAGTACTATTACTGAGTCTAGTGATTCTCAACTAAGTATTAACATTGGTGTTTCTGATAGTTTTGGAACAACTGATATTAGTGATTTGGCAGAAGAAATAGCTGCTGAGAATAGTGATAAGGAGAGTGATACTCTTGAATCCGGTAGTAGCAGTATACAATTTGCTATTTCTGATGGTAGTGGAATTAGTGAAATCGTAACGGCTGTTGAGAATGTTACTGTAATGGGCGACAGTAGCAAATCCAATGAAAGCTGTGAAACAATCACTGTTGAAGATGTGATGGAACCTGAACAAGTTGAATTGAAATGTGTCTCAGAACACGAATCCAATTCATATTCGGCAACTGAATTTGACAAAGTATTTAATATTGATAATACGACTGTTATGGAATCATTTGGTACAAAGGTGGATGTATCAGGTGATAAACCAGAAACAGTGAAGGAATCAATGGATTTGAATGGGGGCAACAAATCCATTGATCAAAATACAGAGTCATCTTCATATGTTGGATCAGAGAGAATGTCAGGTGAGAATGAAACAATTGAACAATCAAAAGAGACTCATATCAAAACATGGGCAGTGAAAAATAAGACTAGGAAAATAGTAATTACTTCACCAGATGGTAACATAATATCAGAGAATGTTTTGGATAGATCTCAGAGAGTACCACAACCAGAAAATAGGTCGTGGTTTAGAAGATACTTTGGATGCATTTTAGGAGATTTCTGCGGGTAAATTGTAAATAAAATAGTATTGTAGGTATAATTATGTAGAGCTAATAATGGATATTCTTTCTGTTGGATTTTGAGGTCTCTTTTTGGTTGAATGTTAGTGTTTATTTCTATTGCACTACATGTGCTTTTTTTTAAATTGTATTAAAGAGAACAAGCTTGTATTTTTATTCAATATGTATGTCTCCAAATTAACTTTTTAGAAAAATATGTGAATTGCTTTATATTTGAAATAGTGCATTTTATGTGCATATCTGGCATATTTAAGGTTAAAAATAATTCAAAAAAGTAACGAACTGGACATTTGAAATTATTATAGTATAGATTGGTTTATCCAAAGTATATCAAACTGACACATATCTTATTAAATAGTTTCAAAAGTAGTTGATAATAAAGCGAATCCCTCTAATAAAAATGTTTTAATGCTTATTCCAAAAATTTTCTTGAACAAATATATTAAATTTTATCTAGTTTTTATCATTAATTATGCCATAAATGAAATATTTTAATACAAATAAGAAATAAGAAAGACATTATGAAAAAAAGGACATAACTTTAGCCCCCAACACAATATTTTATGAAAATAGGTCAGTCCAGAATGTTAATCAAAAACAAGATGATATTGTATTATTAGTTAATATTTTTGTGGTTCAAAATGATTTCCTAATATGTTTTATTGAAAAAATAAAATATTGTATTAAACTAACAGAAAATGTTTGTTTGATAAAACGTAGTTTAAAAAGTCAAGGTGGCCGAAATTTTTTGAATATTGTGTTATAAAACACAAGCGTTCATTATATGTTTATAATCAATTAAAAATATTATACACACAATCAAACAGAAAAAGAATATATAATAAAATCACATCCAAAATTCAAATAAAGCATTTTGACATTAGACATATACAATTATATACATGTGATGAAAATTTTTATATTGTTTAAGAGTAAATTAAAAATAGAGAAATTACAATCATTATACATTCATTAATATATGAATCGTTATTTTTATAAAAATAAGTGAAATAAATCAAAATATTGTTTAAATTTAACTTTTACATTAATACTAACACCAAATAATTGCGTGTATGATTTATATTATTTGGATGTGGAAATTAAAATTTATCAAAGGCATTAACAAGACATAAATACCAATGGAAAACTATAAATATACGTAATAAAGATAATAAATAAAAATAAGTTTCGAGGTTTTTCTTGACACATAACATGGAAGAAAAGACACAAATTAGAACGATTAAACTTAAATCATCAAATCAACCAAAGACAAAAGACAATAAAATTCTTGAAATAATATAGCGACAAATCACCATATAATATCGGGGGTTTCCAATTGAAATTTATAATTCATAGAATTTATTAATAAATTAAGAAAGTAAATTAAAAAAGATATAGTTGTTATATCTTCCATTTAAAAACATACATTATTTTTTATTTTAATGTATGTTTTTAAATACTACGAAGAATTACAATTGAATACATTATGTTATAAGGGATAACGTATAAAAACAAGCATAATTAACATTAAAGATAGCCAAATTAAACATTTTACTAACGTATTACTTATTTTTAAGTGTGATATTCAGTTGGGGAATGTATTAAACGTTTATATTTTTAATAACCTACTGTGAAATCTAAAATTATATTTAAACTCAATTTATACTTGTTGTAATAAAATGTTACATGTAAATAAAATAAACAATTAAAATTTTTAAATCCCAATGTTCAAGTTGAATTTTATATACCCTATGTATTGAGACCAATGAGAAAATCCTTTTTTGGCCTCTATTTTAATAACTGTATTATTCTATACATTAATAAAATATATTGTTCTTGCAAGAATGATTTGTAGAAAAACTTTAAGAATGAAAAATGTGTAGTTAAACATTCAGATATTAAATACAAATCTGATTATTGAAGAAATATAACGTTTTCACATAAGCCCAAACATATTTTATTTGCTTCATACTTTTTTATTACAAACACACACTTTTATAAACATATGACATCCAAGCCTGAAAGTAATAGCTATTAATTATTTAAGACACCTAATCCGATTTTTTAGGGGCAAATGCAAAATGAACACTTCTCCTCATTGTAAAAACAAAAAGGAAATATTAACATAGGAATATGCATTTAGGAATATATTAAAGTGCATTATATAGATATAACCATAAATCTAAATAGCAACTACAGATTTCAATTTTATTCGTTTATTTAACAACAAATAATTTTTATTATAGTTTTGTACATTTTCATTTTATAATAATTAAAAATATTTCCATCGCAATATTTTGTTTGCGCATAAACTATCAAAATAAAAATTGTTTGAGTACATAACGATATATTGGTTTATAAAGACGATACTATTTTTCAGTATTATGAACTTATATAGGCTGAATGAAATATATATTTTAAAATATTAACATAATCGCATTAGGAATATTAAATTAAACTTCGATTCAAACACTATCGATTTGATAAATTCTATTTTAAATACATACTGTCATTTCTTAAATTTTTGGTGTTCTGATACTTTCGTTTTTATGTACTGTTTTTATAATTAAAATGGTATACAAGTAATGACATTCTATATATTATAACGAATCCCTCTTAATATTCATTTACTTATGAGATTATTGGGTAGATATCTTGCCTAACCTAAATTTGTATAAAATGAACTATTATAATAAAAATGGCAAGCACTAACTAGATTATTAAATGTTTCAGAGTATCATCTTTCTTCGCAACAAATGTTACTTCGCTGTAATATTTATTATGAAGTTAATCTTTCATTAATATAAAATACAAAATATTTATTCAATATCAAAGAGAGAATTCAAACATCTTTTTTAAATTTAGTTTTCAAATGTTATAATACATTAGAAAAAGTAAATACAACTAAATAAAAACTTGCATTTAATATGAATTATAATCATGGCAATGCAGTTTAATATATTTTTGTATCAATATTTTCATGAAAAACCTTATAGTTTTTTTGAATTGCTATTCTACTATGTTTATTCTACATATAAAAGATGTATATTTGTGTGTAACGTAAGGTTTTTATATAATGATGTCATAATGTTAATGCTTTGCAGTACAATATACTATTTGTTGAACATTAAAAATATTTTATAAAGCTTCCTGGAAATTACATATTAATCAAATAATTAAGAACTTGTTTTCTTTAGATACATATTTTAAAGGCGAAACGCATTTATAAAATAAGATGGGTATTACATTGCTATGATCTGAAAAAAGATTAATAAAACAGTCATAAATTCTTATTTACACTATAATGCTCAACAATCGAATACTACTATCTCATTGAACGGAGTTGAGAGAATGTACATTCCTCTCGCCTTACAATGTTTCAGCAGTTACTAAAACATGGTATCTACAAATTTTCAAAAAGCGTAATAATAATAAGAATTTTAATTATAAAAACATGTTTATTAAAACACGTCTGACCAATGGAATGATTGAAACCGTATATGATGATGATACTATTTATATGGTAAATATGCTACAGGTTTCTGCATTGAGTATAATATTCGCTACTACGAAGGTTGTGTATTATTAAATACAAATAATCATACAAAATAAAATTACTGTAATCAAAACTTAATACAATTATAGAATATTGATTAACTTGTTTGCAAAATCATTGTTTTAGTACAAGATAATATAAATCAAAAATACGATAAGAAACTAACCAACAATAAACTTTGTTTCGGTGATATGCTGTTTAACTTCTTACTATATATGTTTAATTCATTTATTGACTTCAACGTATAACGATTAATTGAATTTATATCCTAAACATAACACACAAAATTTTATTTTTCTATAATTTGAAATGTCATTATAAAAAGACGAGTTGAATATCTAAATATAATAAAATTAACAATGGAGAGGTGTATTTACATGTTAGATTTTCTACTAATTTAATCTCTAAGTTGTATTATATCAAACAAGAAATGATTTAGAACTATGCACAACGTTTTTGTGATTATATACAACTGTTAAATAAATGCAAAATCTATTATTTTTAATTATATGTTGAAAAATATTTGTTATAGAATATTTGAAACGTTGTTTTCTATTTTTGATAATTATATCAAGATAATATTGAATTTCAATGTTAAAGGTTACGAAAAATAAGTTTGTTATAAATATATTCTACTAACTTTATTTGGTATTTGAATATTTATAAATGTTAAATATAATTTATATGTTTACTATATTCGAAAGATTGTTTTATAAAAACATGGTCTTGCTAGAACATTGATATTTATAAATTTATTTTGATGCAATATTAAATGATAGTATGTTTAATTTTGGAATAACGCCCTTGCATTTCTATTTTTTATAGGGGTAAATATTACGATTTTCAAAGTAATTATGAATTTGTAACAACAAACTCAATTATTTTTCAATTAGAAATTTGACATTTAAAGTTATGTTTGCTCATCTCTATAATTATACTATGGTTGTTTTGAAGCATTTAATTATTTTGTTCTGAGCTCATCACTCTTATTACCAATTTAGAAAGGGATATGGTATATTTTAAGCCTCTAAAATCTATGCAGATGCATTTAGTGTCCACTGAGCATCCATTTTTATGCTTTAGTCTTCCCTTACTTTGAGATGCAAGATTTTTATATTAAATTATATTCCGTGTTAAAGAATTATAAGTTTGATTATTATATTGTATAAATGGATTCTATATACATAAAAACATGTTGATAATTATAATATTTTGATTGAATGAATTGTGTAAACACGATAACTAGAAATATTTGTATTATTTGCATTTTTTACATTTCTATTTAGGACAGTTTTATAAATACTTATTATAATATTGTAGTTAATTAAAACGTATCCAAACAAACTAATTAAGTTAAAACATACAGCAGTTGATTTTTATTCTATGCGTAGTTGTACAGCAACACTTTGCAACTTCTCTTGTTTCTTTAAATGCGCAGATTTACAAATATCTTCTTTTTCTAACAAAGTTTTGTTTATCTGATATTGCTAAGTGTCAGTTTTATTCTCTCAAACCAAACATTTAGTTAGCATATTTCAATTTTAAATAAATTATATTGGATAACATTTTTGGATTTTTATGTAAATAAAAATTTCCTTTTGAAATCATATTTCTTAACTTACATGTATGGTTGGAATAACCATATATGCATTGTATTTTTACATTTATAATTATGCACTTTATTTAATGTTTTTCTTTATAATTCTTAAAAAAACTAACCCTATATGTGCTTTGAAAAACCACAATATACTAAAATTACAAAAGAACTGTTCAACCACAAAAATAGGACACAACCTGAACATAAGACACTCAACACCTTCATGTTACAAGTTGAAAGTTCTCTGGATAATTTCTTTACAACCACCTTCCAGACTTTCATGAAAAACAGGTCTTTCACTGAATGCGGTGAATATGAGTTTTCTCAAGTCATTGAACGTATCAAGTTTGTGTATATAATGGCTCTAGTACTCAATACGTATAGGGTTTCTGCAATCACAGACATTGTATGTGCATTGTCATCTAAAATAGTCAAGAAAAGAGATATTGTATTTGAGACACTGTACATAATCACAACAGAAACTAAAACACATACAGACATTTCAACTAAGACTCAGATTATTGATGGTGAATTATACAATATCAGAATTGTCAAAAAGAGCACAAGAATCAATGAGCACTATAAAGGGATTAAAGTCTGGAGATACGCAAATATGCAGGATAAAGAATACGCTATGAAAGTACTGGATGAAGAAGCAGAAATAATGAACAGAATAATTGTAGATGATCATGATACAGAAAATAACAAAATACCTGAAGATGAAATAGAAGTCAACAAAATAAGCACAGTGGAAACCAAAACACAAACGAATAATGACGTTCAGAATGTTATTGAACGAACCATTCACAACTTGTTAAGGAAGAATTCACCTACTGCAGCAGAACAATTCCTTTTAAAACAAGATGATCTTAATCAATTATGGCCAATATCAAGAAATATAATACCTGAACAAAGATTACACAAAGAATTGGAGTCAAATGCCATGAAAACAACAACAGACATAAGATTCAAAAACTTTTCTAGTTATGAGAACACCACCTGGAATTGCATTTGGAAGTTTATTGAGATTTTCCCACTTAAGCAAGATTATTACAAGACAATCTATGAATCACAGTGACCAATGCCAAAATGCTTGTTAAACGCGCCTATGTATTTTTTATTGAATTCTACCCATATGAAGGCCCTTCAACAACTCAAAGAGCACATTCTAAAGAAGAAGTATCCAATTGTTTTACAGGGTCCCCCTGGCACTAATAAGCTCTCTACAACCATCAATATGCTACAGAAATACAACATCAAATATAAACAAATTGATATTTCTGAAATCAGATACCAGCACAAACCACTCATACCCTGTATATACATCATTCAAAACATAGAGAACAGTGATGTTCTTGATAAAA
>LWDP01000055.1:0-15002 GCA_002087915.1 Enterospora canceri
TTCTTGCACAACCTGCTTGTTTCGTACTTCATGTTCTTCAATAGGTTGTTTAACAAGACTGTTCTGGTTATCTTCACATTTCCAACCATTTTGCCCACTGCTTTACAGAACACCCTTTGTTCATTATTCTCATACGCTATTATTGTAGTAGGCATATGCTTTTTAATCACATTAATGTGATCAGTATTGATGTTACCATGCGATACAGTCAGTATCAGTAAATCAGATGTTCGTGTGGCATAGCCCATTTCAACCAGATTGGATTCTGAACTAACGAATTCATTAGTGATGAAATTGCACTGTGGTTTGATCTGTAAATCAATTCTTTCTGATAGGTGCACTATTGATATAACTCTGTATCCAGTTGATTTGTATATTCTGTTTTCATTGCTCTGCTTGCTCTTGCTTATCATCTGCTTCTGGACTTTAAGTGCATTTTGCTGGGCTACTCTTAGTTTGGTCATTTTGGGATAAAAATTGTGAAAATATTTGGGGATGACAAAGGAAATACAGGAAAAGAAAGTGCTCAGCAAAACACTAAGGAATCTCAAGTTCATGCAGAAGAAGGAGATTAAGGAGGAAATACCAGAAGAGGAAAGAACATTTTCGTGGTATGCAAATCACTATTTCAACAAAATAAACAAATGACAAATGTAGCAGAAAACAGCCAATCAATTGATTTAGTGTTGTTGAAAAGTGCCTATATTCTAGGTTCCTAAGAAGCCCTATCCTTGTGAATAAACCCTTCACTCTACAAGATGCTTTCAACAATTGTGATCGTGTGACTCCTCGTCTTCATCCTTTTCAATCCAAGCCCCATATTTTTTTACCTTTTTATGGCAATTATTCATTCTAGCATTCTTATTACCATATCCAAATGCCTTACTGGCATATACCGTAGTTAACATTATCACTATAATCACCGCCAGAGTAATGTACTTCATAGTAATTCGTCGTCTATAACAATATTTTGACATAAGGGAGTAACAATATCAGAATAATTATCATAAAAAATGACAGTTACTCCCTTATACTTAAAATATTAATGTGATCAGTCTATTTCCTATTGATTTGTGGTTTTATGTAGACACCACCTCTATTCATTACGGCTATTCGTCCTTGTTTTTTGTTTCTAGTCACCTCCAAATAGATTCGTTTCCTGTATTCATCTTTCTCATACATCCCAAACATCTTGTTAAATCGCATTAGTTCAATCTTAATCGTCCTCTTATCACCTCTACTATATATTTCATCACCTATTATTATCTCATCAATTCCAAAATAATCAAATAAATGTGCTAATCTTGTTCTGCTACTGAATCTACATAAATAATTTGGCACTCCACACGTATTACATTCCTGATTTCGTCTACCTAGTCCTATTTTCATCACTGATTGGTGTATGAAGTAGTTAGAGTTGTTATAGTATGATAGAACCATCATAGATGCCACTATTGAATTCGTAGTACAAACTGATGGAATTGTGTTATTCAGAAATGTGGTTGATTTGATGTAGTTCAATGGAATAATCTGGAATCTACTAGCTCTATGCAGTGCCAGATGGTACATCAACAACGTGTTATCAGACATCCTCAAACCCAAGTCAACCTGATTCAGATCAATTTGGTTGAATTCAGCCCATTTACAATTCTCAATTTCAATCTGCCTCATTTCATTCAGTCCTCCTTCTGAATACTCTCCCACCTTATTACCCATCTCATCCCTCATTGCTTCTGTGTTCCAGTCACTCACCGCATTCTGTGCCCAAACTAAGCAGTGTTCAAAATTCACTGGTTTCTCTTTGATTGTGCAAATTGGATACGTCACAGCCACTTTCTTAGGAAGACAGTCAAAGCATTCACTGCTGAAGTCGTAACTTTACCCAAGCCATCCGCCAGATGCACCATCAATGAGTCTAGTTCGTGATAGGTAGCACATCTTGTTGACATGTGACCTGACTCTGTCACTATCAAGACAGTTGAATACAACTCCAAATCCCCTATAAAACTCAATTGAGTCAACTTCCTCAATTTTTGAACAAAAATAGGCGCAATTAACTTTGCTAGCGAGTCTCTGTGACTTGCTCTTCCCAATGTCATCCCTGGTATAATAAAACTGCCTATTCAGATTAGTCAAATCAATTGTATCAAAATCAACCAGAGTCAGCTGGAATCCACCTGTTTGCGAGAGTATTTTGACCAATTCGCAGCCAAGTCCCCCACAGCCCACGACCAATGCACTGGTCTGACCACTCGTCTTCCTTGAATTCCTACATGCCAAAACCATGGTAAAAATTCCAGAATATTCTCTTATCAAGTTGCCACTGATTAAATCAAATTCAAACAACTCGTCTCGTTTTAATCACAAAATATTTTGCCTCGCTCTTTTTTGAAAAATCTTTTCAGGTTCCCCTGTTTTGTGTGTTTTATAATTTGACACATTTCACTCCTTTTTGGTTGAATGTCGCTTGTTATCGATGTAGAATACGCTGATTTCCCCCTTATCGGTCGATATCTTCATTCTGTAACTCCCCTTCTCATATTTCGGGTATTCTATGGATGTCTCGTCTGGTGCCTTGATTGCAAAGAGCAGCTTGTCATTAAGTTGCTTAACTGATTTGATATCAGTATAGCTCACAAATGCATTTTCCAGGTTGTCTCGACACGCTGAAATGTCCTGCAAATCCCTGTTCAACTCCTCTATCTCCTGCTCAATCGGATTGAGTGGCACACAATCAGCTTGCCGCCGCTCACTTCCGTCCATGATGTTCTCAGCATTCTCCTTCTCAATTTCCTGAATAATTCGATCACATCGACTCGTGTCAAAAATGCATTCGGCATTTCCTCCAATCCATTTCACTGAGTTCACGTTCCATTTCGTAATAAATCGATTGATTCAAGCACATTCGTGATGTCGTAGACTCTTCGTTTGACCACATTCAGCATGGATGCAGCCGTGGTGATGCTGATTGCGTGGTCAGGAGACTCCCAGAGCAGCTTCACGAACCTCTTGGTCAGTGAATAGAGGCTGTTTTCGTCTCGTCTTGAACTTGTAGGTGCTTCATGTGCTTTCATAGGGTAAAAATGCTACAAATTGTGTCAGTAATTTGTTAGTGAAATGTCACCATTTTGCAGAAGCAATGAAAATGTTTTCAAAATGCCCATGCTTGAATGTTCGCTCTACGGAGTAGCAAGCAGCACGGTAGACTACAGCAACGAGTATAAACACAGGAGATACACCAGAGTTGAGCACATATATAAGAGAGGAGACACTCACATATATGTGCACGTAGATGAAGATAGGAAGAAGCACAGGCTGATTTATTACAGTAAGGTGGATAGAAACAAGCAGAGGACGTGTTTGGCGTTGAATATGGAACTGTTTGAGACAAATGAAGACATATTTCATGTATTAGAAATAAACAAGTTTACCAGAATAAGCATAATGGAGTGTGAAATAGAGGAATTCAGAATAAGTGGATACAGGGTAGAAATTAACAAGGAGAATGGATCAGAGGAGGCCATGATCAAGGCATATTGCTATGTTGATGATGTGATAGAAGGAGAAGAATTGCTTGAGAATGTTTACACTGACCTGGGTATAAAAATGGTCTATTCAACTGAGATGTTTATGAAATGAGTTGGTGTTAGGAATTGCTACTGTTACCTCTTACACTCTCAATACGTCAAAATCAAACTGCCTTAATTTCATTATTGAATAAATAGTCAAAATTTACCCATGGCTTTTGGAATCACAGCAAAAAAGCAGAGTAAATTCCACGACTGGTACACTCAGGTTGTAATCAACGCGGAACTCTTAGACTACTACGACATCAGAGGGTGCTTCATAATGCGTCCAAATGGAATGCGAATCTGGAAATGCATCAGGGACTACTTTGATGAGAAGATTGGGGAAATGGGGGTAGAAGAGGCCTATTTTCCAATGCTCGTAACAAAAGAGAACATTGAGAAGGAGAAGAACCATTTGGCCAACTTCAACCCAGAATTGGCGTGGATCACCCGGTGTGGAGAGACTGAACTCGATCAACCTGTTGCAATACGTCCAACTTCAGAAACAATCATTTATCCAGCAATGAGCAAATGGCTTACGATACACAGGGACTTGCCTATGAAAATAAATCAGTGGTGCTCTGTTCTGAGATGGGAGGTGAAGAGCACCCTACCATTCATCAGAGGACGAGAGTTCTTGTGGCAGGAAGGACACACCGCCTACTACGGCAAGAAGGATGCTGAGGAAGAATGTAGAGAAATATTGGAGATTTATGCGCATATATATGAGAAATTATTGGCAATTCCAGTAGTAAGGGGAATAAAGAGCAAGAATGAGACATTTGGTGGGGCAGAATACACCCTGACAATTGAGGCATTTATTCCAGGAACAGGAAAGGGTGTTCAGGCTGCTACGTCTCACCATTTGGGTCAGAACTTCGCAAAGATGTTTGAAATAAAGGTACAGGACGATGTGAAGCAAGAACGACTGGTCTACCAGAACTGTTGGGGACTGACAACCAGATCCATTGGTATTGCAACAATGATCCATTCAGACGATACGGGATTCATGTGTGGTCCAAGAGTGGCAAACATTCAGGTTGTGATAATTCTTTGTGGAATCACCTCAAAGAAAGAAGAAGAGGAAGTCAGTAAGCTTAAAAAATACGCTTATTTTGTTGAAGAAAAATTGAAGGAGCATAAAATAAGAGTTCATGTTGACATAAAAGAGGGACAAACAGCAGGATTCAAATTCAACCATTGGGAACTGATGGGTGTTCCAATCAGACTGGAAATTGGCTTTAGGGACATGGAGAAGAATGAGGTGTGCTGTGCAAGAAGAGATTTGGGTAAAAACAGGAAACAACTTAAGGTTGATAATTTGGTAAAGGAGGTTCAGGCTGAAATGGATCAAATGCACATGAATTTGTACGAAAAGGCAAAGGCTGAAAGAGATCTAAGAACCAAACAAGTTGACACATTTGACGAGCTTCTTGCTGAATTGAACAACAAGAATGTTGTTTTGGCACCGTGGTGCAATAATTCGGAATGTGAGGATGAAATAGGTGAAAGAACGACAATTCGTGAAAACGATGAAGTTGTAACACAGGGTGGAAAAACACTTTGCATCCCATTTGAGAAACCAAGTTCAGCTGGAAAGATGTGTGTTAACTGCAATAAGTGTGCAGAGACATACGTATTGATTGGTAGGAGCTATTGATCGAGTCTCTCTATCCACACAATTGGCTTGATATAGTTATTGATCACAATTCTGTTCAAATTAAACATTTGATCACCCTTAATGGAAAAGGAAGAACCAGAAAACACATTTGAAGTAGAAGAAGAGCAAAATGATAAGAAGAAGAGAAAGAAGACTATCATCATCGGAATAAGTGCAGTGATATTTGTGACACTGATAATCTTTGTGATATTGCTGGCAGCTGGATCAAAAAAGAAGAAAGAAGCAGCTGAGAATAAAGTGCAAGTGAAGAAGAAGGAAAAGAAATCAAAGAAGCCAAAACCAAAGAAGATGAAGACACCCAAATCACTGACACCACAAACGGATCCAGTTAATCCCCAACAAGAGTACGCCTACGAATATGGTGATGATGATCAAAATTTGGATTATAGGGATAATTTTGAGCCAGGATGGCAGATTGACCGTGGATTTGTGGGAGAAAAGGTCATTGAAGCCCCGCCTGAAAATCGAGAAAACGCGCTACAACGAATATATGGTGGTGTTTTTAAGGCCGTCTATAATTACGCTAACTATCGCAACCTCTACGTGTTCACTGAATTGGGTGACGTTGTCAAAGAAACCAGACGTAAAAGCGCACAAGATACCGCAAAGATCGTAAATAATCAGCTGAAGAAAAATGACAATTCGGCAATGAACAAGGCCATTCACCTGCTCCAGGTAGGCGTGTATCACGGCTGTTCAACAAAGGAAGATTTGGAGGACATCAACAGTGACGCACAGTTCTCTCTACCAATTTCATACTTGTTTGGTTCTGGACAGGGCACTTTTATTTTACTGCTCTCTAGCAGTGAGCTAAACATTGATACGATACTCAAGGCGTATACAGTTGATAGGGCGGGACCAGTAAACGAAAGACTAGAAACTGAGGCAAAAATACTCAAGGAAATCAGAAAGGAGCAGCCACATAATATCCTCTCTGTCTACTACATTGGCGTATATGAACTTACATACGAGACAACCACGTACAAGTATTCTGTCGCAGCATTGGAGTACGCCCAATACGATATCTCAGTGATCAACCTAAAAAGCTCAAAAGTTGATTCACGATACTTCACCGATGCACAATGGAAAAACTTCGAAAACGGCCTACGAACATTGGCCAAAGACATTTTGACTGCATTTGTCTGGCTACACAAGAAGGACTTTGTCTACATGAATCTGACACTGAACAATGTCAAGGCAATCAAGAACAGATACGGCTACGAATTCAGGTTGTGGGGATTTGAGAATGCGTTTGAAATAAAGAAATGTGGCGTTGGTGAAAAAATAAAAGATGATATGTCAATCAATCCTAGACTGAGATACATCTGTAACCAGGACAACAAAATGATTGGATCATTCACTGATATCTTCTCACTAGGAACAATGATGAGCTTATTAGGGGGAGTCAAGGACCCAACCAATTTTGAACAAATCATCGATGCAGCCAATATCCAGAACACTGAACCAAATGACATCTACGACTGCGCATTCAACAACAAACTGTCGTTGAATTGCCGTGATTTCATTGACAAATGCCTGGAAAAGAATGCCAATGGGAGACCAGATGCAAAAACCCACCTCAATCACCCATTCATCACAGGTGATACCGTAGACGAATACAGTGAGGACAGAAAGGCGTATTTGGGAGATGAATAGTTAAATAGTGTGGGAGTATTTGGATAAATAGTAGAAGACTAAGCTACTCTTAAAATGTTGTGCTCTATGAGCACTGTTGTTGATTTGGATTAAATCATGTGCTCATTAGAAACATGAAACGCGCCAATTGGGGTAAAAAAGAGAATATTGAAGTATGGTGTAATATAAAAGACTATTTATATTAAAGAATATACCGTAGTTGATACCGACGTAAACCTACTTTAAGAAGAATATGTGGTACAAATTGTGAGACATATCGTATTCCATAGGATGTAAGCAGCTATTAACTAACAGAATCACGGTCTCACTCCAATCTCCAAAGAAACCAACTTGAAAAACAAAGTGCAAATTTAATATATTGATTTTCGATGAAATTAATAATTGTATCCCAGTAATTTACTTGTTTAGAGCTGTTGACTGCACTTTTCACCCGAATATCCAGCAGTTGCAATTAAAGCTGTCATGCTACACCTTGATCATTTTTCTCAATTTTTTGGGCTCATAATGTTCAACAACTTCCTTGTATTGCTCAATGTCATATACGCGCCGCCTAAGAAAAAGCACACAGGCAATAAGGGAGGTAATCGGGCTCGTTCCACTTCTCTTTCTATTACAAATCAAACGGATGCGAACAAGGATGGACAAGCTACTCAACGATCATCGTCAGTTCCAACTAGTCTCTTAGCATCAGGTAATGCACAATCAGATCAAGAAGGAAGATACAGTTCATTTGACACAGACTCATCTGATGATGATGAACCATGTTCTAAAGAATCATATAAATATGCAATGCCATACACAAGTCAAGGAGCTATGTCAGATCCATGCCCAATGGACACTGAAACCAATGGTAGACAGACCACATCAAAGAATACAGCTGGAAATGCACAAACTGCACCAAATAAAAGAGGTGGAACAGTATTCCCTGAAAACAATAATAGATGAGTGTAACCAAATGAGTAAAACATTATGGCCAATACCAGTTTACTACTTCAATTGCCACTAAATACCCCACGTATTATCTCCATCTTCTCCTTCTTGATTCCATTCATTTCAACTGCTCCACACTTCTCAATCAGTCTCCTTCCATCTCCCTGAATCAGCCTACAGAGGTATTCAACTGCTTCCACCGGTATTTCATCAACCAGAAATGCCTCATAGATCATTGGTGGAACAGACTGCTCATTTGATCCAATCAGTCTACGAACTAATCCACCAATTTGATCATCGTTGTGGTGGATGAGAAGGTGGCGTGAGAATGACCTGATTCGTAGCACGTTCTTGGCAATGAGACTGTGGATCAGGAGCATCCCATTCAATTTGATGGTGGCATCAGAGAGCAGGCTGAAGAGGACGTCTGTTTCAATTGCACTGCTGTAGTAGATGACAATGTCGCCTAGGAACGAAACAAGGGTGTTTCTGAGGATTGGAGACTGGTTTTGATCAAACAGGTTGATCAGATATGGATCAGTGAAATATTGATCAAAAATCAGGCGGGATGAGATGATGCATTTTGCAAGTGCGACATTTGCGGCGTAGCAGACGGCACTGTTCTTGGAGTGGCATTCTTCTACCACAAACGGAATCAGTGGGCCAAGGACACCTCGATCACCATTCAGAATTTCGTGCTCTTTTTGGTGATCAAAGAAGTCGGTGATCTCCTCGTTTCCCTGGGCCCTGAGGAGATCGCACAAGTCGCGGTAGCGGAGAGTGGCACTGTCTGCGAGGGAGTTTCGACGCTGCTTTTTTGGGGCTGATTCGGGTGGCTCTGGTCCAACTCTGCTTTTTAGGTCAATTCGCCTCTGTTTGTTATTTTGATCAATATTCTGATCAATATTCTGATCCAGCACATCCACCTTTATTCTCCTCTCAATCAGTTCAATGAATGAGTATTGTTCAATGCAAACAGAGCCAATTGCATCAAGCAATTTCGTCTTAGACCGTGACTTAGCAATGGCCCTGATCAGTCTGACTGCATTTACATCTGGCCCAGTTGATGCCCTATAAAACAGTTTGACCGTGTTTGGTATCAGATTTGGCTCATTGAATCCCATTTTGATCAGGTTTCTGATCAGTAATGAAAAGAGGGGATTATCGTGTTTACGTCGACCAGAAAGACGGCCTAGAACAACCAGGGTGTTGTTGTACATCTCAATGTTTCTGGTTAGGGCTGGCAGACCCCGTGATTCAAAGACAGCAGTTCCAGACTGATCAAGCAGACTGGCACCTGCTTCCCAGCTGATCTTGTACTGATTCATGTGACGTAGGACGTAGAGTGATTCAAAGAGACCACGGCCCTCTTTGATGTTTGAGAGAAGTCGCCCTGGGCTCAATTCCAGGTGTGGAATCACGTCTTCAAATGCGCGATTGTTTACGAACTCAAATAGCACATTCTCCTTCTTGTTGATTATTTCACGAAATGTTCTGATTACGTCATCACGGTGCTCCTCGACGTAGACGAAGCTGATCATTTTGCCAACAGCTGCCTCTGCCCCAGGAATACCCTGCAAATAGGCAATTTTGATGAATACGAAGACATCAAGTGTATCAGTCTTAAGGGCTGCATCAAGAAGAGCAGATGCACGATCAAGGCCAAGGCGGATGCACTCTCTGATTTCACTGCCTGTCTCCTTTGAGTCAGTCAGACAGGCTGAATTCAATGCAACCTGGGCCAAAATGGAAATGGCCTTCTTTCTGACCAGAACTGTTTTATCACCAACTCGATCTATGATTCCAAGCAGAACCAGTTTGATTTGGTTGTTTAGAACAGCAGCATTCTTGAATAGGCTGCTGAGGGCACTGATGGCCCTGGCTCTGACGTAGATGCTTTTGTCATGGAGACGCTCCACAATCTGATCAGTTAATATTGAGATATTTTCTGTATTTTCAGCCTGTCTGAATTCAATAATCAGTTTTTCAGCAATATCAATGTAGCAGCAACGAAGAAGGTGCGATTCAGAGCAGAGGAGGCATTCGAAGTGGCGGAAGTGGACGAAGTATTTGGCACTGAGCTGTGGGAGAATCAGAGCAAGGTTTCTGGCAATTTGGCCATTGATTTCAGGAAGAGAGGCCCTGATGAATTCTTCTGTTAAATTGGGCGTAGATGCAAGAATGTCCAAAACAACGGCACTGATGGTGGTTGAGGCTGATTCGAGCATTCTGATCAGAACAGGAGCATTGATTCCAGTGGCAGCAACCTTCTCAAGGAGACTGGTTCGTTCAAGGGTGCCCAATGCCTTATGAAACTTCTCTAGAGCAAAAAGAAGCACTTCTTGGTCTGAGACTCCGTCAACGAGAACACTGGCAACTGCATCGATGTCAAACTCCTTCTTGTTCTCTCCAACTCTGCCCAGAAACAGCAGCAAATATTTTGACAACAACTTTTTGTTTTTTGTGTTCTTCAGGAGCAAATCCAGCACTCTTCCGCTGTTATCTTTGTCCATTCCCTTGATCATCTCCTTGTGATCGTCACACTCCTCTTCAAATGCCATAGAACTAAATTTACGAATCAGGCGATCTGTCATTTTATGCTCTGGGATATTTATTCCAATAAATGTTTCTTCTTTCTATTTAGTTCACTCTTCTAGTTCAAGTACTTCAATAGCAGGAATCCAATTGCATTCAATCCAACCAGTCCACCCATTGTCAACAGGTATAGCAGTATCCTTGAACTGAATATGCTGAATAATACGTATTTCAGTATGACTCCCTTAAATGCCCGACTCTCGTAGTCTGCCACTTCCTTGTAGTTTGCAGCCAGCATTGCCAACAGTGCTCCCACCATAAATCCCTTTACAATCAGAACAGCCAGGTTTATCGTAATTGACTTGTACTTCCTGAATATTATTGCAAACTTGTAGAGAAGCAGAAGCCCAAATAGCTCAAATGACCTAAACAGGAGACAGAACGCCCACAACTTGAGCGTATACGCCGGATATATCCTGTTGAGGAGTACTCCCAATGCGACCATATTTGTAACCAGTTCAATAAGCGTAACTCCCATTCTGACCAAATAGTATCCTACCAGAAATGTGTGTTTTTTGTAGAAGTCCTGCTTGAGCTCCCTCCTTCCCAGAACTGCTGCTACGGCAGACAGATTTATGTTGAATCCGGTGAGAACGAAGACCCTGAGCAGTAGAATTGGGTATACCATCACGACGAACAGTGGATAGAGCACCTCGTCCTTGTTCTTGATTGGCTCGACTGGAAGCAGCCCACTGTCCCGCACCTGCTTCAGCCGAGTCACTGTCTCCGTCCAAACTGCCTGAAGCAGCCCGAAGTTTCCAGTTGCACTTGATCCGAAATATTCTGTCAAATTGAGCTGCTTGAATCCCAGGCGATACCAGGCGACCAGAAGCAAAAAGAGAATTTCAGGTAGAAAAATGTTGAAGCCCGCCTGTCTCAGGGCAAACTCCTTTTTGGCGAAGTAGCTGACGTAGAAGATGAGCATCTTCAGCGGATTCATCCTTCTCTGGGCAACTCGCTTCCTGTTCATGACGTCATCGCCTGTTGCCAAATACGGACTCAACTCAGTCCCAGTCTTGTGCTTGAAGTACTCGTCAGCGAGAAACGTGATGAGTCCTGCGTTTCTGGCTGGATTCCTCCTGTCGACGTGGACCATCTCGTTGACGATTGCACTCGTTGACTCCGCCTGGTTGTACTTGAACGGCTTCCCGTACTCGTTTGAGAAGAGAATCGACTTCTCTGCGAAATACTTCTTGATGTTCTGGTAGGTGCCCTGGTAGAAGGTGCATCCTCGAGACATGAGGATGATTCGATCGAAGTCAGCGAGATACTTTGAGGATGCCTCGTCCACGGCGGTGACCACGGTGGTGCCGTACTCGTTGCATAGGCGCCTTAGGACACGAAGTGTCTCCCTGACTACCACTGGGTCTGTTCCACCCAGGTGAACCAGAACAACCCTCTTTCTCAGTATCTCGCATTCAGCCACCTTCACAACCAGTTTCTGGGAGGAGGTCAGCTCGCTGATTCGCTTATCAGCCGCCTCAACCAGCACCGACTCGTAGTAGCCGCGGATGTCCCTATCGAATCCATCGCTCATTTCGTACACGAATTTGATGTGGTCCCTGACAGTCAGGTCGCTTACGAAGTTCTCTGTGTTTCTGACGTATCCAACGAATGACCGCTCCTGGTGCTCTGCCCCGTTGAACTCGACTCTGCTTCCAAACATCACCTCCATTGACGGAGGCGTGTTGCCGCTGATTGCGTCCAGCACGGCCCCCTTTCCACACTTTCTCTGCCCCACAGTTCCAGTCACTGTCCCAGGCTGGCAGACTCCATCGCAGTCGACTGTCTTGTACTGTCCCGCTGCTCTGATGAACAGGCTGCTCCAGGAGACTGTGACCTGGTCCACCTTGTCCTGGGGTGGCTCCTTCATCCGATCAAGCAAATTGACCTTTATCTGACCAGAATCCATAAGGAGAAAGGAGTGCCACTTTTGTATCATAAAGGGTGTAATTGTAGTAATAGTAGTGTAAGTGATAATGGTAGTGGTAATTATAGTAATATCACAAAAAGTGTCAAACTTATCAAGTAGACTATATGAGAAGTAGTTTTGCCTGAACAGTGATTATTAACAGTGATTATTAATAGGGGTAGTTAGCGTGATTAATNTGATGAACAGGCTGCTCCAGGAGACTGTGACCTGGTCCACCTTGTCCTGGGGTGGCTCCTTCATCCGATCAAGCAAATTGACCTTTATCTGACCAGAATCCATAAGGAGAAAGGAGTGCCACTTTTGTATCATAAAGGGTGTAATTGTAGTAATAGTAGTGTAAGTGATAATGGTAGTGGTAATTATAGTAATATCACAAAAAGTGTCAAACTTATCAAGTAGACTATATGAGAAGTAGTTTTGCCTGAACAGTGATTATTAACAGTGATTATTAATAGGGGTAGTTAGCGTGATTAATAATAGGGGGTAGTTAGTGTGATTATTAATAGGGTAGTTAGTGTGATTAATGTCACCTACTATCACTACCAATATTCTATTCTACTACTAATACTAGTCTACCAATATTCTATTCTACTACCATCACTACCATCACTACCATCACTACCACCCTACCATTACTACCACCACTCTATAGTATTTATTATTGTATATCATCTGTTATCAATTATTTCTAGAATGGTCTCAACGAGATGTGCGCATCGTGATGGGCTCTGTACAACATTCTCAGCCACGATGTCTGGCTCAAAGTGTGGTGCATGCACCCACTTGTTCCTTGCTGCCCAAATGAACTTCTCAAACCGCTCTTCCAGGTCCATCTGAAACAGGTCGTGCTCGTCTCGCGTGTATCTCGAACACGTATCCCGCTTGTATCGTAGTGCCCGTGTCGCACNACTACCATCACTACCACCCTACCATTACTACCACCACTCTATAGTATTTATTATTGTATATCATCTGTTATCAATTATTTCTAGAATGGTCTCAACGAGATGTGCGCATCGTGATGGGCTCTGTACAACATTCTCAGCCACGATGTCTGGCTCAAAGTGTGGTGCATGCACCCACTTGTTCCTTGCTGCCCAAATGAACTTCTCAAACCGCTCTTCCAGGTCCATCTGAAACAGGTCGTGCTCGTCTCGCGTGTATCTCGAACACGTATCCCGCTTGTATCGTAGTGCCCGTGTCGCACTCTTGTCCATCTTCAGCAGCACCTTCGTGTTCTGGCAGAGGTGGAACCCGTGCTCGTTCTCCTTCAGGGAGTACGGGTTCGATTCAGGCGGAGCCCACGCCTCCATCCTGGCCGTGTCGAACGAGTACTTCGCAAACAGGTTGAAGGCGTAGAGCCCCTCCACGATGACGATCTCAGGCTGCGTGTTTGCCACGTAGAAGACCCTGAACTTCTGCGAAATGAAGTCGAAGCTGCACATTTTTATCATCTCGTCCTTGTTCAGGTAGCCCTGGATGCACTCGGCCAGGCTCTCCCAGTCGAAGGCAGCGGGGTTGTCGAAGTCGTAGTCCTTGGCACGCTGCTCGAGGTGCCTGAAGGCGCGGCGGGCGTAGAAGTCGTCAAGGGGTATCAGCGCAACGCGCTTGCGCTTCTCGATGCGACGCAGGACCATCTCGGCCACGGTCGTCTTTCCAGAGCACGTTGCGCCCTGGATCAGAATGAATGTGATTCCAGTGACTCCTGAGAATGTTTTCATAGGCAATTGGGGCATTGTCAGGTAACGAATGAAATTGATCATCAGAATCTGGTTGTGGTGCACTTGAAAACGGGGCTGAATCCGACCAATTTGGCCACTTCTGCCACTCTGAATCCATGGGACGATTTTGCTCTGATAAAATTTACACCCTGAATAATTTAATTGATCATTTTGCCACGAATGACGTCAATTGCACTTCTGGTCGCACTCTCGTTGTACGATCCGCCTAGGACAGTCACGTCAGCCCTGTTTTCATCCGTGTAGATCCATTTCTGGGCTGCTGGCCAGACCAAATCCACCTTCTTCTCAGTCAGCTCGTCACACCCCCGTGACCGTGACTCCTGGTCTCGTCTCATCCTCACCTCCCTCATCTTCCTCTCCTCAATCACCAGCAGAATCCGAACAGTCTCAAGCTGCCAGTAGCAGTCGCCATTTGGAACCAGCTCAGTCACGTTATCAGCTGGCTTCCTGTACACGTCCATCAGATCAGTATTAAATATGCGCCTATTGAAGAGGTTGAACGAGTAGAGGCCCTCTACTACGACCAGTTCAGGCCTACTGTTTACCACGGTGTATTCATCGACCTGAAGGGTGTTGTAGTCGTAGTTGAACATCCTGATGACGTCATCGCAGTTGACGTATCCATCGAGTGTCTTTCTGAGACTGTTCCAGTCGAATGCCGCTGGATTGTCGAAGTCGTAGTCTCCTGCTTCACAGTAGGCGAAGTTCTCCTCCTTGTAGTAGCAGTCGAGGGAGATCGAGGCAATTCGGAATCCAAGGAGACTCTTCTTCAGAAGTGTAGTGAAAGTTGTTTTACCAGCACATGAACAGCCCTGAACCAGAACGAAGAGTGGTGCCCTACCATTTCCCATAAGTGGGATAAAATACAGTGAAATATAATATAGTAAAGTGTAGTG
>LWDP01000056.1:0-13129 GCA_002087915.1 Enterospora canceri
ATTATTTTTTAAAATCTCATAAATTCTGGACAAACATACCGAGGTATAGTTCTATTACGTGCGCATGACGAAAAATTGTATTCAGGGGTAAAACCATTATTTTTTCGGCCACATTTATCCTAAGCGCTCATTGCCTAGGTTTGGATAAAAACTTTACTACCCTCATTTACAAGGTAACAATTATATATTACACATTACCTATTAACATCATATTAATATAGTAAGGTTTTTGAATTGGACGTAATCTTTATTGACATAAATATAAACAGAAATCACCAAACCCCATTTTGTAAACATTCAGAAACAAACCTGTTTGCTTGGGTTTTTGAAAGTACTACGTCTTTCATTGAGGTAAAGCTACCTACAAGTGTTTTATGGTGTCATGTTTGCTAGCTGGTGTTATTTGCCTTTGTTTACTTTTCCGGGTTGCCCTAATACAAACATACTCAGATGCAACAGAACTATTTTACTCATTGACAAGCAATATTCTACTAAGTTACTTTCTAAAGGGATTCTACCACAATATTCAAACGTATTATGATGAGATATTTGAGCAAATTGAAGGCATAAAATTCACTAATTACGATATGATCAAGGAGACACTGATGCCATTCAAGAAGTTGTGTACTGTCTTAAAGCTGGATACAGAGAAGTTGGATGCTGTTCTTGAGAAGATAGCACATGATTACTATACGGATGACCAGAATAGGGAGAACCTGGATTACATGTACGANATACAAACATACTCAGATGCAACAGAACTATTTTACTCATTGACAAGCAATATTCTACTAAGTTACTTTCTAAAGGGATTCTACCACAATATTCAAACGTATTATGATGAGATATTTGAGCAAATTGAAGGCATAAAATTCACTAATTACGATATGATCAAGGAGACACTGATGCCATTCAAGAAGTTGTGTACTGTCTTAAAGCTGGATACAGAGAAGTTGGATGCTGTTCTTGAGAAGATAGCACATGATTACTATACGGATGACCAGAATAGGGAGAACCTGGATTACATGTACGAATACATCGATAATTCAGTACATTTTCTACAGGAAATTACACAATTCAATAATGAGTTAGATGAGATGCTGGCTAGTAACGTGGATAAAGATCTCCAGAAGTATTTCTATGAGCATAGGACGGATGACGTGGAAGAATTTACGAAATTCAAATTGGAAATTTATAGGGCATTGGACTACCTGAAAGGGAAGGAGGCGTTCTTTGAGACCAAGAACTACGAGATAGAGAACATCATTTACAGCGCAGAGGAGAAGTTTGTGAAGAAGAAGGTGGAAGACATTCTTTCAAACAGGGACATAAAAGTGGTCGTAAATAAAATAGTGAAACTGAAAGAGAGCATGGACAAGGTGGGACGCAGAAAGGTGATACGAGAGGTGGAAACAGCACTTAGAGAGTACTATACGGGTGATGATCTGATACTTCTGAAGGATACGATACGCAGAAACTACAAGGAGAATCAGGAGTAGAAATGCATAAACAGATTGTGAATAATTTGTTTTGTTTATTCCCCAAACAAACATGAACTATTTAGCAAGCGCACTGACATCTTTGAAGTATTTCATGCATGCTAACAAGGAGCTGATGCTCTACAATAACAGCAATAACGCGTACCTGAGAACGAATGTGGTATTTGGTGAGGACATAAAAAATTTCATGACTGACGCCAATTCTGGGCTATTTGAGAACACAGTTGTTGTTGTGGACTATTTGGAAGATGTTGATGTCGAATTCACTACTGATAACGTGTATGCGCTACTATACGACTCAAATAGAAGCGAGGTAATCAATAAGTACAATGACGCGGTCTACAATAAGACAATCCTGGTATTCCTAATAGAGAGACCAATCTACACGTTCATATTCAACATAAAAGAAAAGAACAAGAAGAGCAAGGTTCCATACAGAATTGGATTGAAGAACTACAGCTATTTCTCTTTTCCAATGGCATTAGCAGCAGGTGGAATACTGTTGATAATCACTAATTCGATTTGTAAGAAATTGTTGGGAACATTGGCAAAATTGGAGCCTGATTTGGCTGATTTCGTGATAAAGAACACAGAACTGTGTAAATACAATCAGGCAAAACTCAAGACTGAAGATCACTGCATAATATGCTATGAAGAATACAAAGATGAATCAGAATTGAGAAAGTTGAGTTGTGATCACTTCTTTCATATTGAATGCATAGACAGGTGGTTGCTATCACGACAGCATTATTGTCCATGTTGTAGGAAGCCTGTTTCAATTGACTCTGTAAATTAGACAATGAGGTAGCACACAAGCAGTAAATAGCAAAACTCATCAATTTTTACCCACTAATGCAATCTAAATACGGCAGGAACAAGACAGAGCTGTTTGAGTACAATTTACGCAATTTGAATAGCATAGAAATAGAAAATGAATGTATTGAGAATGCAGAGGACATAAATAGCATAGTGAGAGCATATTCAGATCACAATGACAAAATTAGGAGTGAAAATATGGATGCCTTTGTAGAGGCAGCATCTTCAAAATGTTTCGATAGAGAGACTTATTCTTTGATAAAAGATTTGGGAGGAATAAGAAGCCCAGTAGAAGAAGAATTTGTTTGGAATGATGATTTATGCATATGGAATTACATGACACTTTATGCAACAACAAGAGACCTGACTGTTTTAGAAAGAGTGAATAAGGAGAATAACGAGCTATGTGATGCATATTTGGTGCTTTCTGTACTAACAAACAACATTCCAGCCGAATCAATTCCATTCAAAAATGCCTTAGTGGAATTATTCCAAAACAGTAAGAAACGTATGGATGCATCCAAGCATAAATATGATTTGTGCAAGATGTTTAATACTGATCAATTATACAATTTCAGTGATTTGGAGAAATTCAAGGTGGAGTTGTGTCAGGTTAATACCAAAGAAATAGACCTGGATTTGGTTTCTGTTTGTGAAATATGCAAGTATGATGGATTCTACGGCTATACAACGAAATCAGGAAGAAATAAACAGAGATTCCTTGGTGAAACAGAAACACAAGAAGAATGTGCTATTGATCTGGAAAAATTGATCACAAGTTTCGAAGAATGCGTGAAGAAAGCAAATTGGAAAGATGTGTTATTCATTGCGAAGCACTACAACAGACACAAAGATGACTCAATTCAGCGAAAGCTGTTCAAGATGCTGATTTATTGTGATGTAAGAGAGAAACCATTTTTAGAGGCTGTTGAATTTGTATCAAATGGAATTGAATACAAAATAATCAATTTCCTAGAGAAGACACGAGAGAACAAGAACATTGTTGAATTATGTGGAATTGCAATGAAGAATGAGTCATGTGTTGTGAATGCATTTGGAATTCTATATACACTATATAAGAATGAGAATTATGATCCACTTACAATAAGGGATGTGTTAGTAGCCAACATGATCAACGTATACAAGAACATTGATGAAATCATCAGGTTCTACACAAAACAGGAGGATGAGAGAAGGGGCCTTGTTAAGAACTCACTTTACTCAATTGAGCAGATTGAGGCATTCTACAACAATTTGAGTAGCATGTTGGATTGGAATACGTTTGTAGAAGACAACATGGAGACAGTCTACTACAATTGGTACAGCAAGTTACAATCTAAGATGGAATCAGTCAAAAGTGGATTGATGAAGAATGTGAATAACACAGTACATAACAAGTACAAATATGCAATAACTGCAAGGAATATCATTGAGAACAAGCAGAAGACCACAACTGAAAGTGTAGAAGCATTTGTGATACTGGTTTTGGGAGGATATTTTGATACGACCAAATTAAGCAGGTTTTATAAACCAAATGTAAACGAATTCATCAAGAACAACATAGGCAAAATAATGTACTACACAAAGAAGATTTATAATGGAAGAATGGAGGTTATGAACAGGCTGGGAGTAGTAGATAGAGGCATATGTATATATGAGACACTCTTCTTCATTATAAGAGCATTCGATAGTATGATGTTAGGTGTAATGATAGAGTATTTGTATCCAATGCTGGAGCACTTTCTGAAGAACAACAGATGTAAATGCAGGAGTGGATTTGCAAGCTATGCGGGAATTGATATCACACACAAGAGCTATGAAGCACTCTGTGAAGAATTAGGAATTGAAGTCAAGTATGATTTATGCAACCATATACAAACAAATTCCAATGAATTGTGGCTAAATAAGCTTAATTTGCATAGAAACAGATTCAATTTCACAGGGGCTGATTCACAGGTTCTGAAATATGCAATTGAAAACAGCAGCAAATTCACAGAATTGTACGACAGCAAGCTACAGACAATACTAGGATGTATGTCGTGCTGCAAGAAGAAGCATCAGATACAGAAATACGCCTTGATGTATGAGCATATTCTTAACAACTTTCTTCTTAGGGCTGAATACCAGGAAAATGTTGAGATTTATCTGTTCGTATTACAGGAATACACCAAGCACTACAATGACATCATGCACAAGAAGCTACAATTGGAACCAACAGACAATCTCAAGAAAGCAAAGGTGAGAAATACCATCCCATTCTTTGTTCTGAGTCACCAACTTACCACCTCAAAATACAAGTACACTGGTAATATTGAAGAAGAATACAGGATTCACTTCAGTGAGATGGAATTCACTGGTAAGGATGTTTTGAGATGCTTTCATATGCTCCTATATCAGAATCTTGGATCTGATTATGAGTTCATGAAATACCTGATATTATTGGATGATACAATAGTCGAAGAAGGAATCTACAAAATGATTGAGGAGATTATAGAACGGAATAAACCAGAATATGATGAGAACAAGAAATTGAAATCAGCCAAGACCATTCTGATCAATGACATTCCACATGATCTCATTGACATTCTGCTCAACACCAACATATTTAATCTGATCAGTCACATTCTGCTCAGATTGAGGTGCTTCATATCATTAATATCCCATGACAAATACATTGAATTGGGAATTAGAGAAAAAGGCTACTACGAAATCATTCAGGGAATTGAACAAAAAGTAGCAGAAGATGTCCAGCAACATGGAATGGTACAGAGCAAAAGAACTAAAGGTAGACAGACATTCTTCAACAACAGTCCAGCAACTTCATCGACTGAAACACCATCCAAAATCACTGATATGCCTTATTTCCAGATCAAACACAAATCATTTAGCAAAATCAAACAGAAGTACGGCGTAGATCTGATATTCAGCTATTACAATTTGAATGATATCAGCAAATGCTATTTGATTGAGGATGATGAATATTCGTTGATATCGATCAAAACAAAGGGTGTGATAGAAAACAATAAGAATGTTGCACTAACAATTTGTGACCAAGTCATGCGATCAGAAGCAGAGCAAATTGATCAGAAAATTGAATATTACACCAGCAATAAGGAAATAGAGGAAACTAACAGGTTTCTGGTAGAGAGACATGTAAAAAGTGATAGGGCATTTCTGAATGAATCAGATCACAAAATAGTCCAATTATTGATCAGTAGAATGGAAAAGAGCAGATTCAAGAATTTGTTAGTTGCTGAACACTACAAATTAATGAATTTAGAATCTGATCACAGCAAATGGACTGAATTCATCACCCTCGAATACATCAGAATATTGAAGCAAAAGAAGAGATATCAAGAAATACACGAAATCATCAACAACCTGATACTGAATAGCAGACATCACATTCTGTACGAATACGCCATTCTGAAAGTTGAAGAAAACAAGAAAGAAGAGGGAATCAGGGCATTGATGAAATTAATCAATTGTGATCCAGAAAACAAGGCAGCAATTGTAAAGAGGTGTGAATTATTGGATAGCAAGAAGGAATTCATCAAATCAATTGAGAAATTGAACAGTATCAACCTGAATGAAATTGAGTCAGAAAAACAGCCACCTAAAACCAATACTGATCTGATCAAACTGTATTATCTCTACGCCAAATACAATGATAGAAGCAATAACACAATCCATGCCATCTTCTACTACTACAAATCATTTGGCTACAACTACGAATCAGTTCCAAAATTCATTCACCTGATAAACCAAATCAGCAACTTCAGTGTCACAGAAGCAGTTGGAGTTGATGTTGAGTTTCTGTTAAACAAAAAGAGCCCAACAATCAAAGACAAAAATGCAGTATTGAATACAATTCTACAGGAAATTATTAGAAGCAAACTGCCTCAGTTTGTCAACTACTACCAGCACCTGCTCACGAACCACAAGAATGCGTTCATCAAACAAATCATCCAAGAAATGATAAGGAAGTACAGCGGACTCCTTTGGAGAACAATTCTCTACTTCAATTCCAGACGAACATTTTCAGTTGAATTGGACACCATTGGAATTTACAGGCAGAATATCACCAAATTGGCTTACACTTTCATCGACATAGCCAAATCAACCAAAACAGATTTATCAATGAAACAGGACTTCCCAGGAATATCCAAGTTTATTCAGGGTGATATCCACGTTCCTGGACAAATTGATGACATTTTCATTTCTGATTTCGATGATGAAATTGCAACCTATCGATCACTTCAAAAGCCTAAGCGAATTGGACTCAGAGGCACCAACGGTGTCAAATACCAATTTGTGCTGAAGAACAAGGACGATCTACGAAGAGATGCCCGTTTCATGGATCTAAGCAGACTGATCAACAAGATGCTCCTTGATCCATCAAAATCAATTGTGACATACGACGTGATACCACTCACTGACTCTGCTGGAATCATCTCCTACATTCCCGATCTGATATCATTCAAAAGCATCATCCTTGGCTACCACAACGAGACAGCTGTGAATTCACCACTCACCAAATTCATCAAAAAGAAGAAAATGGACAGAAATGGGATGGTTAGAGCTATGAATGACCTACCACCTGTCTTCATGAGACACTTTCTAAGCTGCTTCTCCACCAGTGCTGAATACTACGGTGCAATTGACTCATTCACCAAATCAACAGCAGTGATGAATGTGTTAGGGTGGTTCATGGGCCTTGGAGACAGACACACTGAAAACATTCTGATTCAAAATGGAACCAATCGAGTAGTCCACGTTGATCTGAATATGATTTTTGAGAGTGGTAGAAAGCTGACTATTCCTGAACGAGTTCCATTCAGACTGACTCAGAACGTAGTTGATGGATTTGGATTCCTACAACTCAAAGAGTACAGGAATGTTGCTGTTGGTGTAATGAGAATGCTCTACTCCCATAGGGATACAATAATAAGCAACCTGCTATCATTTGTTTACGATCCAATTATCAAGGAATCAAAACAGATTGGAATTCAGTCAGCAAAAGGAAGCAATGACGCAATAGCACAGGGCATTCTTGATAATTTGAGAGAGAAACTCAGTGACAGCAAGGGCGTAGAAGAGAGAACTGATGAGATCATCAATGACGCCCAGGATATTGGTAACCTGAGTGAGATGTACATTGGATGGATGGGATACTTGTAACAGTATGTTACTAGCAGTATATCCTCAGATTATTGGCTGTATCTATCACATACTCATTCTTACTATTCTTCACCATAATCCTAATTCCCTTATACACTATTATTCCAGTTGTATCATCTGATACATCACTGACAACATTGCTTCTACTGAATAAGTCAAACATGCTCAGCCTGATACTGACCATTATGTTCAATGATGTGATGGTTCTATCAATATCTGACTTCCTGGTTATTACCAATATACCATTATTGGATACAGGCATATTCTGCTCAACTATCTCAACTATTTTGTAGTTCATCATTGCTTCTCTTTCTCCCATGAAAATGTTCATTACCTGAATCAAATTGATGTTCTTGTACTGGTTACTGATTCCAGGCATTTTTGAGTATTGGATATCGTAATCAACACCATTGATTGATAGGGTCATTCTATCGTAATCGGTGACATCGGTGATGTAGGTACATTCTGTGATATCAGTGAGCCAGACTATTCTGTTTTCGTGATGGAGAGCAATATAGTCAAATTTGATTGATGGATCCAGTTTGAATGTGGTGAACTTGTTGATTTCGGTGACTGTGGTGGAAATATGACCCATTTTATGAGTTGTGATTCTTGATTTCAGTGCTACGCTCAATCTGCTACATACGACGTATCTGTCGTATTCGTGGTAGTAAACAAGGATCTTCTTGAGCAGTTCCAGTGTTCTGGTGCTGTTTTCAATCAGGTAGACTGTATCCATGTGCAGGGTGTATCCCAATTTCATGCCTGGATTATAGAGGTGATTTAGAAAGAGAATGAGGAGTTTGTCTCTGGCTGAGAATTCAGACGTGTTGGGGTCGAGAGCAGCTGTATGTTGATACAAGTCACCTGATTCAAGCAGAGATATGAGCTGGACTGTCTCATCCTGTCTCACTGTGATGTTATCAAAGACGTCAGATTGAACTAGGAGCTCAATGCAATCAGGAGTGCTACGGATGTCACGAAACTGCTCCACAAAGAGGCGAAGTGTCTTGCAAGAGACGTAGTGGAGCACGGCGTAGGCAGCAAGGGGGCTGGTGGTGAATTCAAATGGATTGGAAATGGATGTCTCCTTGTGGACGAGACCGTCGCAGTGGAGGGCAGCAAGGGTTGAATCGAGGTCAACTTCGTAGCAGAGGACACTACTGAACGTCTTCGTGTACCAGTCGACTGCCCCTTGATGGTCTGTGATATTCCTTAGGTAAATTTCACTTAGCATAATGTCTCGTATTTTCTTATGCAAATTAGACTTAATTTTGTAGTTTAAGCTTAATTTGTGTTTGAACGAGTTGAATGAGCTATGAGAGCAGAATATGTAGGAATGCGCCTTGGTGGCTTTGGTGTATTCGAGACGACCAGCACGTCCTTCGATCTGGAACACGTCCAGAATGTGCATGTCAACGTAGTTGCCAACAGTCAAATCGTAGTAGACTGTGTCAAATATGAAGACGACGTCAGCTGGGAGATTGACGCCCCAGGCCAGTGTTGTTGTACATATCAACGTGCTGATTCTGCCGTCTCTGAAGGCCTCTTCCGTCTCAAGCCTCTCTTTTCGTGACAATCCAGCATGATGAACTCCTATTTTGTACTTCAATAGACTTGTTTTCTGGTCTACGCTTATTCCTTGCTTCCTCAGAATATTCTGTGCTATTCTGGTCGTGTTGCCTCTGCTTGTGGTGAACACCAAGGACTGTTTGGTCTCATGCTTCTTCATCTTCTCTATCAGGTACTCCAACTTGTTTTCAAAGACGTATCTGTCATTTTGTTTCTCAAGATTCGTTTTTGCTTTCTTGACTGTTTTCTCCTTGACTGGTTTGTTATTTATGATTTGAATGGTCTCTAACTTCTCAGAAATGTCGTGTTGTTCCTCCTTCTCTTCTTTTATTTCCTCCTTCAATTTTCTAAATCCAATTAATCTGCTTTCTAAGGTGACTGGCCTGTATTCCTGTCCAAAATGGTACGCCTTTCCCCTAATGAACTCTGCTATCTCCTTATAGTTTGGTACAGTTGCACTTAATGCTATTATTCGAATTATTTCTTGGTTATTTATACCCATTTGTTGAATTCGTACCACGATTGTCTCCAATACAACACCTCTTGTATTATCCAACAGATGGATCTCATCAATTATGACCAATGAAATGCTCTTAATTGGACTATTCAGTCTCCTGGTCGTCAGATCAAACTTCTCTGGTGTACATACAATCATATCTGCCCTATTTGCTTCTTGTGGCGCAATATCAGTATCACCAGTGTATTCAACCACTTTTAGCGTGTTTCTGAGCATTTTGGTGTACTTTCTGACTACCTCAGTAGCCAATGCTCTCATTGGTACAACATATACGACTTTCTTGTCTCTATTTCTGAAGTTCTTTAGGATGCTTAGAAGTGCTACATCTGTTTTACCTGATCCAGTTGGAGCACTCAACAAATAGTTTCCATTCGTGTTATAGGCTGTTTCGAACATCGTTGATTGCATCTCATTGAAATGCGTGTATTTGAAGAATGTTTTGATGTTAATTTTGGTCATTTTATCTTGCAACAGTATCCTACCATTTTTGATCAATTTGGTCACTGGAATAACTTCCACGCTTTTTTTCTTAGTTACAACTTCTCTTTGCACCAGATATTCTGTGTATTTGTCATTTTCTGATTCTTCTGGTGGATCTTTTGATGATTTCATTGCAGTTATTTCATTCCTGTATTCTACAATCGTAAATATTTCTTCTACTGAATCAAATCCAAGCAAATCAACCAAATTGCTCTCGTAGTTCTCTTTACTGAGTGTGTTCACCAATAAATCTATCATTTGGTCACTTGTAATTGATAGATTTCCAGCCAGTTTCTCAATTGTCTCTGTTAGTTTTTTATTGCTCATTTTTAGGTGTTTTTGTTCTTCTTCAAATGCGACTGTGATTTTCATTCAACTGCATTTGAAGCAAAAACAAAAATCACTGCAATTTTGTAACAAACTTCCCAATGCCCCAAATGAAGACAACTGAAACCAGGTCATCTTTCTTGGATCAATACATCTCAGAAAAGACTAAAAAGATGCCGTATGTCGACCTACACACACGTGGAAATGTACGAATTGTACTGAATGAGTTTGTGGTGGAATATTTGGCGCATTTGGGCTACAAACAAGGACTCTTTTACGACAACATTAAGATTGTAATTGGAGCATTATCTGCTGTGTTTGGAGCAGTAATATGCTACCTATCAATGACATATAGGTGGGATGCAATTGAACTCTATGTCTCTGCAATGGTACTGGGATATTATGTCATTAATGTGCTTTATTTTGGAATTGACTACCTGGATAACAAATGCATGAAATTCTATTCAAAAGGCAAAATGATTGAAATTAAGACTGAACTGAATGTACATGGAATATACAGTCTAAGATACAGGAACAAGGAGCACAAGGCATTGATATGTGATCTGATCTATGAAACGGGCCAATTGGACGTAGTTGAGACAGTCAAGTGGCTCAATGGAATATTTAAGTAGTTTATTCAACTGTTGAATTAAAACAGCTTAAGTTGCTTAGCAAATTGGTCCATTATTGTTTCCAGGGTGCTAGTCATAAAGAATGACTTGAATCCAAGATGGCCACCATGCAGCGTAATCAGACCAGTCATACTGTTCTTCAGTATTTTCTGCTTTGGAATCACGCCTTCTGGTATTATTGGATCATCCACTGCATTAATGAACAGAAACGGCTTCTTTATCTTTTCTATGTAGAACTCAGACGAGTTCTGGTGCAAAAATGTCTCAATATCTGTCGTATCAATGAAATCCATCTCAATCAACTTGGCTGTGACCTCTGTGCATGTCGTTAGTTTTGATATCCTTGTTTGTTCCATGTTGAATTTCAGGTTGTTTGGAAATATTTCATGTAGATGCTTCTTTAGGACATAAACCACTGCCCTGTGTCCTATTCTGTTGCATATTCCACCAGTCAGAACCAGATTCTCTAGGTTCTTGAAGTTGAATGGGTTGCATACGCTTATACCGCCTACAATTCGACTGCTATCAAATTCGCCTAGGAATTTTGTGACTACGTTTGCTCCCTGGGAGAATCCAATAAAGAAGACCTGATTTGTGTATGATCCAATGATATGTTCAGTCAAACAAAGTAGGTCTTCCGTATGGCCTACGTGCGAGTATCTGTTTGATTTGAGTAGACCAAGTACTCCTCTAGCATGTATTACGAATACTCTGCAATATTTCTTGAGCATGAAGTTTGCTGCATCAACAACGTATCTGCTTCTTGATGTTCCATGCAATCCTGGAACCAATACAACATTCAAAGCAGTCTTTGATCCGTTGCTGTTCTCAAATATGTCCACGTTTATCTCTGCCTCGTCCAGACACAATTTGAGTGTTCTTTTCCTTGCTTCATTTAGTATTCTCCCACGTGTAAAGAGTGGAATTGTGCTCTGTAGAAACCCTATGTTCAAAAAGAAAAGGGGAATGGTGTACGATGGCATTATTGCTGCAATCGCCTTGTTTGTTGTAAAAATAGCTGGTTTTTTGATTCCATACGCGTATGCTACCACCATGAAGACGAATAGAACTAGAAAAAGCATGGGTTATTTATTATTGAAGTGAAACTTAAATAACCTGATATATTAAACACATTTAAAATGTAAATATACAGATGATTATTCCGCTAATAAGACTCAAAGTATCGGATTTAAGGATTCTAGGTGAGAATATGACCTAATCTAGGTAACTGATTGCAACAGAAATCAGTGGATAAAGAGTATAAAATTAATCACATAATTTAGCATGATAATCAGTTGATATTCCAGAAAAGTATTCAAAGAAGAGCACTACATTAACGAATTAAAGTAAAAGATGACAAACTAAGAGTGTGAACACAAATGATTCTGATGGGGTATCGGATGATAAGAAAGTTTTATATTAAAATATTGTGATCTATACGTTGATTAGGAACTATCATGGCCCATATCTTCATATTTTCTATATTCTTGATTTCTTGAAAAGAGAGTGGATGATATATGGAGGGTGTATATCTAAAGGAGATAGATAAATTCATCATCTTTAAACCATTGAAACTGTCATTAATAGGAGAGTTAACATCTTAATGATATATAGTTTTTTTTATCAACAAGGGTATGTATTGATCAAAAATCGAATTTGTTATCTCAACATCACAAATTAACCCTTTTATGATCACAGGGGGGAGTACGAAGAGAAAACTTTTTAAACAAGTGCTTGTATTTGGACTATTGTTGTGCATATTGATATCATCTGTGATCATATTTCTATATATCATTAAAGATGAAGAAAAATCAGCAATTGAAAACACCACAAAACAAATACAACCAAAAACCTCAGATCACACACATCCTAAACCAACACCCAGAACAACGACAACATCTGAATCATCAACGCCTAAATCATCAACGCCTGAATCATCAACGCCTGAATTATCAACGCCCAAATTATCAACGCCTGAATTATCAACGCCTGAAGAAGTACATATGGAGACTAAAGAGAGTAGTTCACCAGAAGTCGCTCCTTTACCACCACTAAAACCCAGATCACCAATAAAACAAAAAACACCAATAAAACAAAAAACACCA